>JAKELI010000455.1:0-36921 GCA_021525025.1 Lactarius hengduanensis
GTATCAGCTGAGTATTGTATGTTATATATTCTCCATAACATACATATGATCACCACACATTGGCGTGTGATCGGACATTCCATGTTTATTCCTGTCTGATCACATTTCTGATGTACTTGCACATCTCTGAGTGGATGTTCTTATCTGCCTGAATACTGTCTATTTGACTGAATATAGAGCATCTCTGGACCCATAATATTGTTTGGGACGTGTTCTGCGTTTCTATTCTGTGTTTAAGTGCCTCAGGGATTCCCGACTATCTCCGACCCAGCCGGCGTCGGCTGGAGTATCAATCGCGGCGGAATCCCGACGTCGGCCGGCGCCGGCTGGAGTATGAACTATTAAAGACTCTCATCGCCGATTGGGCTATCAATTATATAAGCCACCTCTGACCATTATGTGCCCCTACCGTGTATAAGTAGACAGCTACTCGCGCCTTGTAGCGGTAGCTTTGATATCTTTGTGAATACCTTCCCCCTTGGAGCCGGGCCAGTAGTACTGCGCTATCCACCTTGCGAATAACCACATTGATCACCTCTCTGCTCGCTGGTGTGACCTCGGAGACCCGTCCCTCCACCTTCATCCTCTTCAGTGCGCCTTCAGAGTCTGTCCAGCCACTGTCCACTTTCCCCTTCTATCTGCTATTATCGACAACGGTCGAACACCCCTACGCCTCGCAACGCGGTTGCAGCAGCAAATAGGCACACGTGACTCAAGTCAAGTCGAACGTCCAGGAAGGAACGTTACACATGGGCTTTGCAACCGTCGATGTACTCAATGGCAGGAAGGGGCTTGAAGAAGACATAGATAGGTGAGTCCCACTCCTTGCGGAGACGAGCTAAATGATCTTTAGTTTCTGCTGGAACATTACATCGCTCGTGGCTCACCCAGTTCGGTATCATCGTCTTCCTCCAAGACGCTGGACGCGTTCGCTTCCTTGTCGACATCATTTACCTCCAGCTCACGCACGTCCAAGTCGGAGGATCCATCGTCATCGCTTCCATCAGAGGCTTCAAGAACTCGCCTGCGGTTGCGTGGCTGAGTAGGAGATGGTGGATCTGGCTCACTGACATCTTCAACTGTTGTTTTAGGTGTTCGTTTCGCCCTTTTGTGTGCAAGTGGGTCGGCGTTGTCGGTGACGCGTCGAGTAGGACGACACTTGCGTGGTCCAACCATGACGTTGGTGTCAGTTTCCTGGTCAGGTTGGATAGCTGCAGAGGGGGAGGACATAGTACAGTACTAGGAGTTCTTCTGAATGGTTTTCCGAGTTGTAAAATGCGCTGTTTTTATGCGAAAAGGGTGTATACTTGTGTCAACAGTACTAAGTTAGCCTAGTACTGTCTTCTAGGTTACAGTAGTATGTTTATGTGAACGCCACACGGACTCGGGTGGATTCGTTGTGAGGGTCTTGGTGAGGGTGAACCAGACATCAAAAAACCTATATTGACAGTTTAGTGGGCGGGTGATGTGCAGACAAAAATACAAACTCCGGGACATCAAAAAAAGGTGCCAATGACCAAGGTGCATGGTCAGCATGAAATCGGGGAAGTTCTAGGAAACCCACCACTACCCGTATTGACGGGTATGGGTTTTCAACGGGTGGGTGAAGAGCTACCCCAACCCGTACCCGTGACAACCCTACCCGTCACCCGTGGGGGTTTGTCACACCTGTTACAATCCCTAGAGCTCTCAGGTGATGCTTTTTTGTGCGCCTTCTCCGATGGTTGATCATTAGAAGTAGTTGAGATTCCATCGCCGACTGAAGCACCAGTGAGGACTCTGAGGAAGCGTGCCACACCCGAGTTGCATGTACGTGTTGATACAGACTTAGATTTATTGACGGCTCGACCATACTCTTTCTGGGACGCCAGCACCCGCTAATCCGTAAAATCGAGAATCTTCGCGCTTCCCTCGTATTTCAAGAACATTCTGGGGCTTCGCCGTTGTGCACCTTCACCTGCAGCCTCTGATGCATTGATGATTGGTCCCCAGAAGACGCCACTGGGCATGAGGCGCTGCGAGACTCCAGTTCAGTTCGGTTGTCACGTCACACTTGTTTAGATTTGTACTACGCTTGTTTGGTTCTGTTCTGTATAATAGGCTGAATAAAGTTGGTTTCTAAAACGCGATAATTGTGCTAAGGCGTGATAACCCAATGCTAAGACCGGATAATTTTGTGCAAAATTATCCCCAGCCTATTAGCGAATATCAAACATTTACATCTAAATTATCGAATTATCGATAATTTAGTGCTACGCTATCTGGTGGCAAAGAAATAAGTGATAATCTAGTAATTTCGATAATTGATCGCTAATTTAGCGGAATTATCGCTCGCTAGCGCGGGAGGTTTTCCCTGATGCAAGCATCAGCACCTCCGCGAAAATGAAGCACCTCTCCACCCCGGGTCCTTCGGCATCCAACCCTCCTAAGTCAAAGGCCTCAATCCCCCCACCAGATACCATTGTCGTTCCGCAGACCGTAGACCGCTGCACCCCTTCGGATGATTCAGATGTTCTGCATCAGTAATTAGGCAAATAAGTCTTTTTTGGTTTTACAACCCAAAAGACCGCAAAAGACCGCAAAAGACCATAAATACTAAGGATACTTTGAAACTCAGTGACCCAAGTCAATTTTTGCGAAGACCTACAGTGATCACAAAGATAAAAACCTCAGAAACTTCAATAACCCGAAAACTGTAATGTATGTCTAAATGTACCCTAGCTAGATTAAGAATGACCGTGGTAAATACTAAGCCCCAGGCTTTGTGGGGCTAGAAGGAATATAGATGTCAATACGGTATGCTGACAGTAACGATTCGTCCATGGGGTTCTCTATATCATCACAATCAGTAAAGTTAAGGGCTTGCATCCAGCGGGACTCGCTGATTTGATCAAGGATCCGATAGAAATCTTTCATCGAGTTCCAAGTGGTTCGATGATTGAAGTCACTAGGTGCACGGAAAGTACCTGTCAGGTGAGCCCTCATTGCACGCTCAACCTTTTAGGTTAGTCAGTCAAAAAGTTGAGCTGCGGCAATCAATGATGCTGGCATACCGCAGTTAAAATAATTGCATATAGGCCCTTTGGCGGGTTCCTTGGTCCCAGAGAAGGGGAGAGGACCGACTTCGCTGAGAAGCCCATATATGTCTCAGCAATAGGGAGAATAAACTGTGAGCGTAAAAAACCATCAGGCCTCTAGCGTGTATGAGTATAAGTAATAATATCCTCCAACAGTAAAAACAAACTCACCGGGTAGTCTGGATCATCCTTCCGAAGCATGCAAGACTTTGGGACAGGGACATCGTAGTAGGCTGGCCCACCAGCCCGCAAAGCCCAGTGGACATACTCCTTCACCTTCTCCGGTTGGTTCTTGAACTCTACACGCTCAAAAAATGTCTTTACCAATGTGAGGACATCGCTTGCGATCTTTGATCTTCGATTCTTCATTCGGTTGTAAGCCTATCCGAGTTGAGGGACATCAATCAATCAAAAACGCGAGGACCATGAGACGTACTGCTTTAACAATGCTATCTTGCAGACTTAGTTCGTAGGAAATGTTTGTAAACGCGAGCTCAAACACCACTTGAACAGTCTTGATGAGGGTGCCAGCGTCCCATGTCCAGTCAGTAAATGGGTGGTCGGAAATGTAAAGGGTATGAGACAGCGTCGGAAGAAACAGGCGAGTCCAACGCGGGTCGTTGAGGCACTGATGGGCAACATTGGGGTGTGCTTCAGTAACGGGCTCCCGTGCCCCGTATGGAATGGCCTTGATGATCGCCTTCGCCGCTTTCGATTTGGGTAGCTGGCAAATAAATTTTAAGCCAAATGGTGAGCAAGGAAAGATAGACGCTAACTTACCTTCCGTGCAGCTTGTGGTTTATCTGGGTGAACGCCTTCGGATTTCTCTCTGAACTTCACGAGCTGGTAGGGTTAGAATAGAGGAGATAAAATAGCGACAAGGAATACCTCATTTCTGCGAGAAGGATTGGTGGTAGGTCCATCGACTTCCGCAATTGCCAGGCGAGTGTCTTCGAGATCACTGTCACAGATGCCTCCAAGCTCGAATGGATCAGCCTCCAGTTGCTGGAGCTGAGCGACGTTGGGTGGGGCAACAGCTTGTGGTCGAAGACCAGAGTTTGCGTACTTCTTGCAGCGAAGCTCTTGTGCTGTGAAGCTGATGGTATCATAAGAAATCAGTTTTGCGAACATGCGGCGATCATACTTATGCCTCACCTTCCGATGTCATCCTTCGACTTTTGCTGTTGTTGACTCTTCTTGACATTGTGTTTGGCACTGCGTAGCTCCTCTGTCCTTGCCAGAAGTTCTTGACGGGTAGCACCCTTGACCCGTTTTGCGCGCCGAGACTGTTGGAAGTGCAAGTTACGAATGGGTATCTGATCTAAGTACATCAACAATTACTGACCTTCGTTCTTGTTTCAGTGGCCTTGTTGGACTTGGATGAAGAGTTGTCGGAAGCATCGGAGTGGGAGCCGTTGTCAGCCTCGCTCAAGTCAAACGACTCATCACCGTCGGTCTCTACATCTGCGTGGCGACGCTTATGGATTACAGTGGATAAGAATTGGGGATGTGAGACGGGCAGGTCGTCCTCTTCGCATTCTTCCATTATATTCAGTTGCGCGAGGTGTTCTTTTGCCGCCTGGACTTCGCGAGCCTTCTCCTTAAGAGCCTTTTCCCCGGCTGCGAGGTCGGCCTCGATCTGTGCTTTGCTGCGTCGGATTCTTGGCTGGCCGGCAGGGTGGACATTACGGCCACGTCGACTTGGAAGCGAGCGAGTGGGCGTGGCCGTTACTTGTGCCCTAGTTCTTCCTACTTTCGGGGCTAGTCTGTTGTGAGCAGGTCCACCATCACCACGGCCAAAACCCGCACCTTGTCCTGCTTTTCCCTGGCGCCCAGTAGCTTTCATGCCGTCAACCACTGGGCTGGGGCCTTCATCGACCTCGACGTCTGGAGAATGGTGTCCAGTAGCACAGGGCGCCTTCTTTGTGGCCTTTCGAGCTGAACGGGCCGCAGGCATTGTGAGTCGGAGAGAAAGAAAAGGGTGAACGCGGATGACAAGCTGAGGGAACAAGAAATTCGACAAAGTGTGCACGACAGGTCAAGTAAATAGGTCTTACCTAGGAGCCCCAAAATGAAGGCAAAATTGGGTGGTTCCGGTAAGGGAGGAAGGCGGAGTGAAGGACAGACCTCGTTAGGGCATAGTCCACTAGCTGAAACACGGGCCGGAATCCAGTAGTGCTGTACAGCTCTAGTGTAACGAGGGGCTGTCAAGAAAGTGAATTGATATGCTAATTGACGGATCAGTGAAACGGGGAACCTACAGAGCATAAGACAAATTCACAACCGCCACGCTGTTGAACCACTCACACAGTGACAGCGGGGCGTACTCAACCAGTCTAAGATGAGTGACCAGATGGCGGCGGTTGAGCACGCCCATCCAGTACGCCTCGGTGCCTCAACCTGCAGGAACTAGCCACGTACAAGGTGATCGAGCCCAGGCCAGGAAGGGTGGTCGCCGAGGATGCTTGACCAGTAGTGCGTGCACAGCCCGTGCTTGGCGGCCCATGGACGTCGAAGCTGTATAACCCTATGGCGTCCAAAGGGTGTTGCAATGTGGGCAGGGGTGGAAGGGGTGGGGGCACCGTCAGTATGATGGGGAGCCACGGTGCGTGGAGCAGATCACACAGCACCGGGTTCTTGGTAGATCGCACCGCGGTTCACGTGCTCTGTGGGAGATGGCGAGTGAGGATTGAGACGGAGCCGGAACCAGAGTGGGGATAGGAGCCAAACTACGCCTGCCCTCGTCCGTCCTCGGAGGTTCGGCAAGTTGTTGTGCATAGTTGGCGGACCTGAGGCTGGGTGGAGAGCAAGAGGTAAACGGGCCAGCGAAGCCACGGCATGGACAGTCTCCCGGGTTCTGTGGTGTGGAAGGTGAGCACCGTGTAAAAGTTGTGGGGGTTGACGCACGCACATACCTTTCAAAAAACCAGAGGCCGTCTGCTCCTTTGTCCTCGGCGGTGCGTGTCCGGCACCAATGTCCTGCGGGGAGATCGAGAATCATGTCCGGGAAGGGAGGGTGGGCGCATCTAGCATCCGTGGATTGCCCCCTGTCATCGTCATCATGTCGTAGTCGTAGTCGTAGTCGTTGTTGTCGTGATCATAGTTGTTGTTGTTGTTGTCGGTGGCGCACACAGCTCAGGGTATGAGCGGCAGGATATCCAACTCCTTGAGTGCGTTCTGTAAGATCGTCTCTTTCATCGTGACGAGGGCTAGTCCAATGTTAGCCGTGTCGGTGGCTTGCGTAATACTATATTAAGCTCGTTAAACAAAGAGTCAGAAAGTCAAATGGAAATGGTAGGCGCACTGTGGATACACGTGTAATCGTGCGCGGTTTGCCTGCATAAATCGCCAAAGGATGTATTTGGCGCCCTTGTTGACATCCGCGCCACCTGTATAATCCGGAAAATATTTGTCCAGGGGAACCTGTGAGGACGCCAGGTCAGAGGAGACCGAAATGCGGAACTCCAAAGGAATGCACACCTTGGGGAGCTTGTCCTTAAATACGTCAACCTTGTTTAAGAAAAGGATGATCGATGTACGCAAGAACCATCGTGAGTTGATGACTGCTTCGAAGAGAGTGAGAGACTCCGCCATTCGATTCTGTGATCCATTAGTGAGTGAGATGGCGATATGAATCCAATTACGCACCTGGTTCCTCTCCTCGAGAAGGACCTGATTATACTCCGACAATGCGGTACAAAAGATAATACTCGTGACACCCTCGAAATAGTGTATCCACTTCTTACGCTGCGACCGCTGTCCACCGACGTCGACCATATGTATTGATAGCTGGCCCATGGGAAACCGAGTTTCAGTAATTGCGGTCGTCTTTGCACGTGCCCGCAGGACGTCCTCCATTGATGGAAGATAATTGCTAGCCGCTATTCGAATGGCTTCTGCAAAAAAGCTGTAGACGGTTATAGTAAGTAAACAAGAATACACAGCAGGTGTCAAGAAAGTCGTATGAGTAGACAGAACGGAAGTCAAAGAACGGCATCCACATAGAGAAAATACTCGTTCTGTTCTCTATCGTGTTCTTCATATCAAAGGGACTCACTAGGTGGCGCTATCCATCAAATAAAATTCGGATGAATAGTTCATCAAGGCGGGGATGATCTTGTCCGCCCATAAGTCCTGAACTGCTTGCGCGATATAGGGGCTGAAGTAGAAGTCCGGGTCGTCGATGGCGAGCTGATACGCCAAGATACGTTCACAATTTGCCTGAAAGAGATGGATAAAAAGGACACAGGAGAATAAGAGGTAGTGGCGTACTCTGTTAGTGGGGGTAATAGGCTCGAGGTTGAATTCGGTCAAGGCTTTGACAACGCCGTGGGCACTCTCATGGAGGTTTTTCCATATGAGGGGTTGGAAAGCAAGAAGCTCTTCGGGAGTGTAACCGTTCTGGTGAATAATCTTCATTTGCTTGACAATTGTTGACTTTCCGGACTCGCAGGAACCTAAGAAAAGAATGGCTGAGCATACATGCGCATATACTGGGCACAGACCAAATGGGATGATTGATAGTCGACGTCGAGTGGTTCCTAGAACGCCACGGAAACAAAGATCATAATTGATCGTCCTGTGACATGGGAGGTGAAAGGTGTCGCAGCCATCCTATGATCAACCGGGATTTCCCCCAGGTCGGTGAAAGAATTTTCGGGGGAGCGGCTTTCCAGTGGGGGAGAATAGTACGCACCGAGCAACAAGATCTTGTGTTTTTGCTTATATTTCTCAGAGTCCTTCTCAATCTGACGGTCTATCAAATTCGAGCGAGCACTCTCTTCAGCTTCTTGGATATTAGAGGCGCAATTACCCATCACGGTATGAGGGAAGGGAGGGGAAGGTGTTGGAAAGGTAGTGGTAGGATCGATCACTCTAAGACCCCGACGCGGCGACGTCTCCGTAGTTGGCGGTTCTGGCCATAACGGGAATTCACACACCTATTCAACCACCTTCAACATTTTTGACTTATTCTACGCTGCGACTACGCACCATGTCCTACACTTGTTCCTTTTGTGAAGGGAATTTCCGCTCACAAGGAGGCTTGACGAAGCATGTAAACTTGAAGCACGGCAAAAACAGTACGCTAACAGGGATGGCTGAAGCGTCGCAGTTGCACACTTTCATACGCCATCCCCACCTCTCAGGTATGTCACCAACCAGGCCCGTGTATGATTACGAGGTACTGAACTCTTATGAGCCCGGCCATGTTTGTCTGATGGTACGTTCCTCAAAGATCCCGTCCCACAATCGCCAACACCGGAATTGTTCGAGTCGTGTCATGGCGGCAATCCTTGGTCTCCTTTTGGTGACAGGCTGGAGTACGAATGGGCGCATTACCATTATATACGCCTTCAGTCCTCTGCAGGCGACATCCAGCGAGGTCTTGACCTCTGGAGAGCAACAGTTATGAAGTATCAGACTGACCACGACAGCTGTAACGGAGTCCCATGGAAGAGTACCGCGGAAATGTATGGCACAATCGACTCAATATCAGCCGGTGGTGTCGCTTGGACAACTTATCAATTCTCATACGATGGGCCACGACCAACCAGTGGGACTCTCCCCCGGTGGATGCAAGAAACTTATGACCTTAATGTAAGGAACGTCCTTTCGGTTTTTGAGGAGCAACTAGCCTCAAAGGAGTTTGATGGTAAGTTCGAATACACGCCTTATGAAGAGTACGACAAGAAGGGCTCTCGCGTTTACTCTAACCTTATGTCAGGTAGTTGGGCATTTCGTGAGGCGGTGCGCGACTCCTTACTCGGTATTTTATTCATCTTATACATGGCTCTAGGACACGATTTCTCAGGACAAGAAGACGCATGGATCGATGTTTGTTCCGGTAATTGCTGGCAGTGACAAGACCACAGTATCGGTTGCGACTGGACACCAGGAATATCACCCTGTGTATGTATCACTTGGTAACATTGTAAACACTGCCCGGCGTGGACATGGAAATGGTGTGGTGCCCGTCGCTTTCCTTCCGATCCCGAAGAGTACGTTATAATTTACTTTATTATCTTGACTTTGTCATCGAGGGGTGGATGTTTTCAAGCAAGCAAATGCCAGCGAAAATGGCCAGAATTTCAAGTGTTCTGTCGCCAACTTTATCACAGTTGTCTCGAATTGGTCTTCGCGCCACTCAAGCCCTATATGATGGAGCCAAAAGTCATCAAGTGCCCTGACGGGCACTTTCGCCGCACAATTTTTGGTCTTGGGCCGTACATCGCAGACTATCCTGAACAAGTTTGGCTCACTGGTATTATATCCAACTGGTGTCCAAAGTAAGTCGCGAGATCACCTTTCCGTATGGCCGCTGACTCATTATGTAAGATGCGATGCGCTACCAACTGACCTCGACGGTCCGGGAAGTCATCGACGCTCACAGGAGAAGACCGACCTTCTTGTCAAGACTTTTGATCGGAACATTCTCTGGGACGATTTTGGTCTTCGGCACAACATTGTGGTACGTATTATGCCTTCATTTTTTTTTGACGCTGTCTGATAAAACATCTGGCAGCTGTTCACATGTTCATTTCCACGCGCGGACATCCATGAGCTACTCGCACCAGATCTCCTTCACCAATTAATCAAAGGAGTATTCAAGGACCACCTCGTCGAATGGGTTCTAGAGTATCTGCACCAGACACACAGGGAGAAGGCCGCCTTGGAGATTATCGAAGACATTGACCGCCGGTACAGTCTTCTTTCTTTCTTTATGGCCCATGATTTATCCGATTCTAGGATCTCAGCCGTCCCACCATTCCCAGGTCTTCGCCGGTTCCCGGATGGGCGTGATTATAAACAGTGGACGGGCGATGACTCGAAAGCGCTGATGAAGGTACGTGCGCGTGGATATCTTATCAGACTCAGATCGGGCATACCAACAATATTGTTCCAGGTTTTTCTCGCTGCAATTGCCGGCTACGTGCCGTCTGCGATGGTCCGCTGCATTGCAGCGTTCATGGATGCTTGCTATATTGCCCGTCGAAATGCCATTAATTCCCCATCTCTCGAACACCTCCGAGACTGCGTCAAGACTTTTCATCGACTACGTGCCATCTTCGTCGAGACAGGAGCTCGTATATCGCTCTCTCTTCCACGTCAGCACGCTTTGGAACATTTCTACAACGCAATACACCTTTTCGGCTCCCCCAATGGACTCTGCTCCTCAATTACTGAATCCAAGCACATTCGGGCGGTCAAGGAGCCTTGGCGACGATCTAGTCGATATCTCGCTCTCACTCAAATGCTCAGGACTCTCCTTCGCATGGACAAGATGTCGGTGTTACGTCAGCGCCTTCAGGACAGTGGGATGCTGCGGGGATCCGCCTTCGCATCCGGGCCTGGAAATGGCACAAATGACATGCCAATAGACGACTCAGAGGAACTCGAAGACGAAGATGATGCAGTTGTTTCAGGTAACCCCCAAAATGTGTCCGAGTTTGACGTGCAGCTTGCAGCCAAACTTCGTGCGTGTACACTTTTTTTAGAATGACCTCATCGTTCTCATGTTGAACTTTCAGAATACGATTACCCTTCTCAACTCCATGCCCTTGCGGCGTACATCAAGCAGCCCAAATTCCCACTCGTATTTTCCCAGTTCCTCTACAAAGTTTCCCACCCCGACGAGCAAGTCGCACCATCAACGATCAGAGAATGCCCTGCCTTTGAGGGCATTATCAAAGTTTATCACTCCGCTATCGCGACCTTTTACGCCCCTGGTGATCTTTCTGGGTCAGGTGGGTTACGGCGTGAGCGAATTCGATCGACTCCACATTTCTTTGGCCACCCCCGCCGCGACACCGTTTTTGTTGTTCTCAACGACTCCCAGCCGGGCATGGAGGGGATGGAAATTGGGCGGGTTCTACTTTTCTTTTCATTTGAGTACCGGCGAAAGAGCTTTTCATGTGCGCTAATTAATTGGTTTGTTCATGCCGATGAACGCGACCCCGACACAGGCATGTGGGTCGTGAAGCAGGAAGTCGACCGCCGTGGTCAGCCGACTCTAGAAGTCATCCATGTGGACTCTATCGCTCGGGCAGCGCACCTTCTGCCCATCTACGGTAGCTCACGGGTACCGGAGGACTTTGACTACCATAATGCACTGGACACATATTACTCGTTTTTTGTTAACCATTATGTTGACCATCATGCCCACGAGTTTATTGGTACACATTAGATTGTATTCTAAATTAATTAGCTACGTTCTGGACCTCGCATGACAATATTTAGATCGAGTGAGTGGGTTTCTCGGTCTCCAGGTTTCAGGTCTCTGGAGACTGAGAAAACGGGAGAAACCGACAAAAACCAATGAAACGCAGGAGACTTATTTGCCTAATTACTGATGTGTCGTCACCCTCTCCTACTCCAGTTCCCGAAAATATGCTCCCTCCAGGTCCGCAGTTGTCTTTAGACTCTCCCGTAGCTGGATATGACCACGCATCTTCTTCCCCAGAACCTCATTTGCCACTAGTTACCGCTACTCCCGACCCATGGCCGCCTTCTGTGCTTGATCTGGGCGCTGCGGCTGAGGGAGAGGGTAGCGCGGGTGCTGAATTGCACAAGGGAAGGGACGCCCTTAGTCCCCCCTCGGCGATTTGGGAAAACGTTGTGGCTGCCCCAGATCCTCCACTACAGTCACCGTCACCGCCGTCCGTTCCTGACGTGGCTATCGCGGGCCCTTCGCGGTGCTCTTTGGCACCGAACATACAGAAGATCGCCCTCCGCACCATTCGCATGGCTAGTATTATATCGTGTAAAGCATCCTTTATGATAGAATAGGTGTTCTCGTTGCCTCAATACCACCATCGGTACTCTTGCCTTAGAATTTTCGGATGTATCTTAACCCCATACCTAAAAGATACAAATGGTATGGCAAATATAGGGTACCGTGAGCAGAGTAGGATGCGCGCGCCCTGTTGAGACGTATAGTACACAGCGAGACAGGCTAAACGCAGAGCGAATAGCTAGCTGCATACTTGTGGGATTATACCAGCTCCGCCATTGTGCCGCATCTGCAGGGATTGCTGGGTGCTGGAGCAGTGGGAGATGGGAGATGGGGAGCGGGAAGCTGCGGTTTTCAGAGTGGTCGGTAGGCAAAGATGCGGAAGATGGCCCGGGTGCACCGCCACAGCATCGGAGGAAGCATGCTGATGATGTTCCTTCTAACCTCCCTGGGACGAACTTGAAGTTTTAGTGTCCCCAGATAAACATACACAAAAGTTACTAGGCCTAACTAGTACCCCCTAGTAACGTTCCTGCGGGGACGAGCTGGATGGCCTAGCAGAGAGATCAAGGAGACAGCTTCACTTACTGATGGAGGGCGATGATCAAGAGTGCACGGGGACGTGGCTCAGACTTCCGTCCAGACACATCCAGGAGGTCACGCACGCACGTACTAGTACTGGTCAACTTTCCAAGCCCTTTTCCCGGATCTCAAGCTATGTTCGAAAGGATCCGGGTCCAAGTCTTCGCCAAATACAAAACCGGAACAGGACTGTTGATACCGTGTCAAAAATCTAATATCTGCGTCTTTTGAAAGTATAAAATAGCTCGCACGAATCAAATTATGAATCCAGTTGTGGGCTATGCGAGCGTCTGATATCGTGAAGCATGTCCAGGAGACGAGGAGCTTCGAGGGCGTTGGGCGTTTTGTCACGTCAGGACTATTAGCGCCCACTGGCAATATAGTGCGCACTGCTCGTAACTTACTTTAGTTTCCCCTGGTAACCATCGGTCAAATCCATTTTTGAAATGATAAATTTTCCAAGAAGCCTGAAGTTTTCAGATTCAGAGCGGCAAAGCGTTGCTCTGCGGGAAGCAGTACAGCACCGCCCCCAAGGAGCGCACCAGGAAGGATCACGGTCACTCTCAATGTATTTTTTACATCCTTCACTGGATCCACATCATTGATATCATCCTCAATGTCTCGAACTCTTCACGAGGCTACCAACGTGCCATGTGCAGGAATAAGTACAGCCAATCTTGATCCCGCTTGACTTAATTTTGTTTTCTAACGTGTCGCCCTGTATCCAGGTGACTATCAACCCCAGTCAGCGCCAACTCAGGCATCACAAGGAGTTCCTAACTTTGTCGATGGCTCTGGACCCATTTTTTCAATGTATTTAGAAATGGCAACAGAAGAAGACAAAAAGATGGTTGAGAACTGGAAAGCCGACGCCGACGGGATTCTGATATTTGTGGGCCTCAATCTTCTAATATATACTTCACATCGACTCATCGACCAAAGACCGGTTTATTCTCTGCAGCTGTTGCGTCGTTAATCTCAGTGTCGATTCAGGACATTCGACCAAACCCGCAGGACACCTCCAACTTTTATCTTGCAAATATGTATCAGATTCTCTCCGACCCAAATCGATCCAACATATCGAGTTCCCTCCCTGCTTCCCCACCACCATTCTCTCCACCAAACTATTCAGTTTGGGTAAACTCACTATGGTTCTTGAGCTTAGTCATCAGTCTTGCCTGCGCTCTGCTCGCGACGTTGCTGCAGCGATGGGCACGAAGATATCTCGAAGTCACTCAGTCGCGTTACAGTCCACAGAAGCGAGCACAAATTCGCGCGTTATTTTTTGAAGGGGTTGAGAAGTTTCTCCTTCCCTGGGCGGTCGAAACATTACCTACACTTCTCCACGTCTCCTTGTTCCTGTTCTTCGCCGGCCTAGTTGTATTCCTATGCAACATTAATCTCACGATTTTCAAGTCAGTGCTGTCATGGGTCAGCGTTTGCACAGTTCTCTACGGATCCATCACGTTCATGCCGATCCTTCGTCATGACAGCCCATACCACACCCCGCTCTCATTGCCGGCGTGGAACATTGTCACTGGAATACCATTCGTCACATTTCGGGTCCTTCGGTGGTTAACCGATTTTCCATGCTTTAGTTATGGATCCCTGAACCGCTTTCTGGACTTGGAGGGAAGTTCCCGCAAACTCCTTGTGCAGGGCATGCAGAAGACGGCCGAGGAAACTGCCTTGAATTCGCCGTCGGACCTTGTTACTCGCGCATTTCTGTGGACCTTCGACAGTTTGGACGAGGATCACGAACTGGAGCGCTTCTTTTCCGGCTTACCCGGCTTCCGCAGCTCAAAAGTCGTCGACGATCCTCTGCCCGTGCTCACTGAAGACCAACAACGGAAGCTTTTGAGAGCAGTTGATCGGATTATCGGACCGTACTTTCTCATCCGATCTACTTCCCGAGCCTGTCAAAAACCGGCGAGCCGTCATCTGCGCGAAGGCCCTTGATCCAGCTGAAATCCCCTACGCATATCAGTGGATCCTCCATCGAATTGTGTATGGAGACCACCAATTTGAGGGACTGCGCACTGCAGAATTTGGCCTTATCGTGAGAAGCTGGGCCGATTTCCAGAGAGGAGACAAAGGCACCGCATTGGTGATACAGGCCATACTTACTAGTATTGTCGCAACGGCACAACGGCGCAACGACTCTTGGTTTACTCTCGCCTCCAATGAACTCGGTGTCCAAAGATCTGTCCTCCGGGACTACGCCGCAGACGGAGACAGCCTATCACTTGCCATCTTGATTCACGTCACCCGCCAGCAATTCAACCTTTTCCGGGATCCATCCTGGCTGCCGTTCGGGTACTCGGTCATTCTACAAGCGGCTTCCAATTTCAATGTACAAGATACAACGTCGCGAGCAGAGCACAGGTAAGACTGATTACCAAGCTCATGAACCAAAGGGAGTTGACCCAGACTGCGTAATTTGGCGGGGAGAATGTAGGCGGAGAAGTGGGAAGAGAACTCGAAATGTTGGATCGATTTGGGTCGGAAACAGTGTGATAGATATTCGCAAGGTAGAAATTAGAGGTGTCCTGTGGGTTCGGCCGAATGTCCTGAATCGATACCGAAATCAACGACGCGACAGCGGCAGAGAATAGACCGGTCTTCGATAGGTGAGTTGGTGCGAAGAATGATATTGGAAGATTGTGACGCACAAAGATGAGAATCCGTCAGCGTCCGCTTTCCATCCGTCGGCCATCTTCTTGTCCTCTTCAGAAGCCATTTCGAGATACATTGAAAAAATGGGACCGGAGCCATCAACAAAATTAGATACACCGTGCGGTGCTTGATTCTGCACCGATCGGGGTGGGTAGTCACCTATTTGGGCGGCAGGGGTAGGTGAGAACAGCGAGGACAGGGCCACGTGGAAGCAACGTGCCTATACCAAACCCTACATTGGGTAGGTCGGTTGCCTCGTGAGGAGCCCGGGACATGTTGGTCGTTGAGAAGTGCTTCCGCGCTTACATCATCAGGATGCCTTATCGAGCTGTGGCAGTGCAGCGGTGTCAAGCTATATTAAGTTCATCGATCATCGATCATCAATTGGGCTCTTTCTTTCCTTCACCGTCTCGCTCTCATTTTCCGCTACACACTTATTCACTGCACAACCGCCCTTCCTACCCAATGAAGAGGGAGAGAAAAGGTGGGACGAAAATATGGAAATACTGGGAAATACACCTTTGAAAGGTACAACCTAGCTCACGAAGTTTTCTTGAATCGGCTCGTAGCACTCGCGGAGGAACGGGAAAACGAGCACGACGATGTTGTCTGGGACGAAAGTGCGTCTCACAAGAATGTAGCTGACTGACCGCTTTGTTCGTTTTAGCAACCGCGGTGGTTCGCTGTATACCTTATGTCTGACGGGGTTGCAGCGTGGCATCACTACTCTGCTCACAGTTACTACTCCATTCGTATTTCGTAAATACGGCTAGTATTTACAAAATACGAATGGCGTTTGTATACGCCATAAAATTCTGAACTAAAAGTACCACGATGGTGATATCGAGATTCCAACAATGAATATGTACTCTATTCTATCGTACAGGGTCGCGTTACACGATATCATACTGGCTATCAGATGGGTGCGGAGGATGATCCCCTGTATGTTTGGCACCAAGAGAGCGCAGTGAAGGATCCGAAATGGCTACGCCGGTAACGGATGGCGATGACTGCGATTGTGGTGGAAGATCCGGGTTGGCCATGATATCTTCATCTTCACGAACAGGAGAGTCACGAGTGTCCTTGTCCTTGAGCAAACCAGTCTTCGGATTACCTCCGTCCTCAGTAACAACACCAAGATCAGGTACAGAATTCGGTCGGGGGAGAGAAGCGAAGGGAGAAGCGGGAGTTGACACCGACGAATGAGATTCTGGCGAAGAATAAGCATGGTCAGGTCCAGTCACGGGAGAGTCTGAGGACAACGGCGGACCTGTAAGGGCCTTATCATCTAGAACCGGAGTGGGAGAAGGTGACGACGGAATGTTTGGATCAACCGAAGGAGTGCGGCGGTGCGCGTTGCCCGGAACGGCAACGGCACCTGGTGGGGAGGTTAAGGCTTTTGACGTAGGAGGGAGGTTGGACGCCGAAGGATCCGGGGTGGAGAGGCGCGTTTCTTGTACGCAGGTGTCAATGCTCCCGTGTATCGCACGAACGGTGGCTGGATTTGGGGAAGTGGAAGGAATGCGGCGACTTTCCGTGGTTGACTTATCAACACGCAAGGAAACTAAAACAGATATATTGTTGTCGAGCGACGGCACATCCGTGAAGTTTCCTTCGACACGAACTGAGGCACGTGTGGATGAGGGAGGCCTATCTGGACTACTGGCAAGGAAAGAAGGGACGAGCGCAGTGTTGTTATGGTCATGCGGGAGAACCCGCGCGAAGGCTGTGGAGGTAGAGCCCCCATCCATGCGGGGTGTCGAGTCTGGATGATGACCAGGGACGTTGCACAATGGATACGAAGATGGCTCAAACAGAATCTGGTCATGATCCGTGGTGGTGGAGGAGAATCGTATTGGGGTAGAAACGGTATTGTGATGGAGACCAACGTAAATGTTGCGAATTGGTCCCAGGATGAGGAGCGCCATTAACTGATCGTTGTCGTTCTGCGCTCTGAGAACGATTTGATTCCAGAGAGCACAGAACTCGCGCTGCAGTTCGGGTGACGCTACAACAGTGGGCACGGAGGTACCTCAAGGTCACTCAGCCACGATACAGTCCACACAAGCGAGCGCGGATCCGTGCATTCTACTTTGAAGGGGTCGAGAAGTTTCTACTTCCGTGGGTGATCGAAGCGTTGCCCACGCTGCTACATGTTTCTCTGTTCCTATTCTTTGCCGGCGTGGTTGTGTTCCTATGCAACGTCAATCTCACTATCTTCAAACTGGTGTTGTCATGGGTCGGCGTTTGCATGGCCCTGTACGGATGTATCACGTTCATTCCGATTTTTCGCCACGACAGCCCGTACTACACCCCGCTTACAGTCGTTGACGTGGCCCATCATTGTCGGGATATCATTCGTCATTTTTCGGGCTCTTCGGCGGCTCGCTCATCTGGACTATTTCAGTGGTGAAGCTTACCATCACTATCGTCAACTGGAGGAAAGTTATCGCAAAATGCTTGGACAAGGCATGCAGAAGACAGCCGAGGAAACTGCTCTGGACTCACCACTGGAGATCGATACTCGCGCATTTATGTGGACGTTCGACAGTTTGGACGAAGATCACGAACTGGAGCGCTTCTTTGCTGGCTTACCTGGCTTCCGCAGCTCGAAGGTGGTCAACGATCCTCTGCCCAGTCTCCCTTGGGATCAACAGAAGAAGTTTTCGACGGCGTTGATGGGGTTGTTCGACCGCACGTTCTCCTCCGATTTGCTACTCGAGCCAGTCAAAAGGCGGAGGGCCATAATATGCGCGAAGGCCATCGATCCAATAATCACTCCCAGGGCATTGATAATTCTCGAGAAAACTTTGTCCAACTACCAACAGAGCGGTCTGCTGATCGCTGAAATCGTGCGGACCTGTGAGGAGCTGGGGCCATAACATGCGCGACGACATTGTTTCAGTTGCAGAAGCTACATTCACCAGAATTCTCGCAAGGCCGCAACAGCGCGACGACTCTTGGTTTATTCTTGCCTCAACCGAGCTGGGCGTCTCCGAAACTGTCCTCCGAGACTACGCCACACACGGGGACAGTCTATCACTTGCCGTCTTGATTCACATCACTCGTCCGGCAATTCGACCATTACGGGGAATCATCTTGGCCGTCGGTCGAGTTCTCGTTCATTCTGGAGACGGCTTCGAAATTCGATGTACGAGATACGTTACCCGAACTACAGCACGAGTTCTGTGACCTCTGGAATCAGATCGTTCTCAAAGCGCAGAACGACAGCGATCGGTGGATGGCGTTCCAAATCCTCAGACCCATTCGTAACATCCATACCGCCCTACATCAAGATTCGGATGCCGCCCCGACAAGATACTCCGCGTCTACTAGCAATCGCAACCGTATTTTGTTTGACCCAACCTCGTATCCGGCGTGCAACGTCCCTGGCCATCATCCGGAACCCGACACCTCACATCCACGGCCACTCTTTTGCTCGAACTGTCCTGCACGATAGCGTCCGCGCTGTCCCCTGCTTCTCTTGCCAGTCCCGATACACCCTCCTCGTCCGTACCTGCCCCACTTCATGCCGTAGAGAGCCTCGCAGATTTGCCACCGCTTGACAACTTCCACCTCGCTCATCAGACAACCATCGAAAGCCCCCGCATTCCTTTTATCTCACCGGGTCCAGCCGCCGCTCGCGCAATAAGGGACATTGTCAACTTAGTTATAACAACGCCCCACCCCACTTCCTCTACCTCCACATCCGCTCCTCCTCTTTCCTCTACCTCCCCACCCGCTACCGTTGCCCTCCAGCTCCTGACGCCTTCCGATACACCGGACCTCCCATCTTCTTCTAATCCAGTTCTCGAAAATACACTCCCTACAGGTCCGCCGCTGTCGCCCATGATTCGATCCGACATCTCACGGTCTTGGAAAAAATCTCGTCGTCGCCCAATAGTAGTTCCTACTGCTCCCGGCACTTCCGATATGAGCGTTACTACCGAGGACAATGGTAGCCCGAAGCCTGGTCTGCACAAGGACAGGGGCGCACTTGGTTCCTCTTCGGTGAATCGCACGATCGACGCAAGTACTATGTCCACCCTAGATCTTCTGCCACAATCACCTGTCACTGCTACCGGTTACTGATCCGGACATAGCCATTGCAAGAGCTATCTAGAAGAGACTGAGTAAGAGGGAGATCGACCTACTCGCACTTCACATGGCCGGCATGAAGTCGTAACGCCTCTCTCTATCTGCTACATGTATAGTAGTTGGGTATGTGTTTTTGTCAAGCCGTCCGTCATTATTGCTCCGGATTTACTGATAATGTACCTTAGTCCAATACATACAAACCTTGTGACCAAAAACTGTAAAACTCATCGGCCGCAGCAAGCAAATATCGGCTGGAATGCGGTTTTCTCGTGCGAATTCCATGTTCTCAGAACTCTCATGAATATATCGTCTTTGATCTGGTCATTGGCCGCGACATAAATGTATCATATTCACTGTCCCGTAACAACATTTTACGATCCTTTGAATATGTAACAATCCTGCACCCACAAGCGCGGAGGTAACTACACTACTTCGGAATGGCGAGCTTGTTAACAAGCGCATTCTTTACCTGTACCTTCTCCTTCGAATCTCTCTCAAACCTCTCCAAGATTCCAGCTGGACGACAAAAATCTGGCATTGGTCAGATTGGAAACTGTGAGAAAGACCGAGAAAATATCGGATTGACTTTCCGTTCAACCAATTGTTTCGGCTTGGTGTCACCAAGACAAGTGTGCTTCTATGCTAACCCACGTACTTTGGTTGAGGTCGGACACAGCACCTGCGTTGGCGATGAGGACATCGAACCGACCGAACCGCTCGAGCGTGGCTTGTACCAGCTTCCACGGCCTTGGTATCTCTTAGCATCAGCGGGAACGGCAAGTACCTGCGCCTCCGAGACCGCCGCACGCATCGCAGCCGCAGTATCATCGAGAGTCTCTTGCGAACGTCCCACCAGGGTCACTTTTGCATCGGCCTCTGCGTAGGTGATGGCGGTTTCCTGTCCAATGTCACGAGATGCGCCGGTGATTAATACAGCTGTGCCGCGGTATGTTTGGTTTGCGAAAGCTTCTTTCGGGTGAATCGTAGGGTAAATTGTGTATGTGTGATTGACTCGGACTCGTGCATGTGCAGGTTCGCGGAGGTAACACGGCGCGGTGAGGACTCAGAAGATAGTGGCGCAGCTGAGCGGTTGGTGACTCTGATGAGTCGCGATGGTGTGTGTACGTGAGCATACAGGGTGCGCGCGGAGGTTTCGTCATCTATTCCTAGAGGTAGGACGTATGGATCGCACTGATTCGCAGAGCGAATGAAAGGCGTGAGAGGTCTGCACGGGAGATTATAAGAGCACGACGTGGGCATGGCGCGCGTGGGAAATCGCGACGGTGCGCCGACGTCTCGGATCTCACCAGATCTCACCAACACCGTGACTAGCTACCCACGTTCCGTATCCAGCACTCCTACTACGGCTGTCGCCACTGGCAAGGAGGGAAACTGAAGTAAGACCCGGGCTGCTGTCCTCCCAATCAGCGATACAGTATCATGCACCATTGCCGCCAACATTACCGTTACCCCAGTCCGCGCGCTCCTCCGCATACAGCCTGAGTATCTGCGGACCCATAACCAGGTTCGCATAGGCGACTGAATGAACAGAAGGCAGACTTGGGGGGCAGTGATTGCGACGCTGGAAAAGATTACGTAGAGGGGGGTGTGGCGCTCCTGGCTCAGGTTCGTCTTTCCTTTGCCCTCCTCGGGTCACTGGAATGAATGACCCGCCTGTTCGCGGGCAGATTTGGGTAGTAGGAAGCTCTCTTGCTATTCTTTTACAAGTTGGGACTCAGGACCAATATCTTTGGCGACTCGGGTCGTTGAAATTCGAGAGATAGTACTATGCAGTGACGTGGTCTATGATAGACCGGTGACGGTCGCTCTACAGTGGGGGTGCTGGCTGCGCTTAAGACCCTCGATAGAGCGAGGATCCTCCTCCAGTCGCTTGCGACCCCTCATCCTCATTCTCCAGCTGGTTACCCGGTCACAATATATATGATACAGTAGTGATCATGATCGTCTGCTGGCACAACTATTTAACCTGCTCCCACGCTGAATGCGACACGAACGCGCCTTCTTTCCAGGCACCTGTTTTCAATCGCTTCATCGACACATCTCTGGTGGGGCGAAGAGATAACTTATAAGCACCTCCCCCGAGAAATGGAGTCGTGCTTACCTTGACAGTCGCCAACGCTTCTTGAGCCTGGTTGAAGTATAGTTTCGCCTGCTCTGCTTGAGCGAGCCAAGACTTCCCCTCCACACCGTGCCTGAAATCGTTGGCCCTGTGAAAGAAAAAAATGTTTTCGTTCACGTCTTGGCCTACAATAATCCGGTGGGGGAAAATGCCACTCACAGAGTCATTTTATCCTCAGCTACAGTGCGATCTATGGGTTTCATGATCTGTTCGTAGGTTTCGTAGAGTGCTCGGGTGTGTTCCATTAACTTGTCTGCATTCTCCAGAATCTTCGTAGGTCTCAGGGAAAAGGGGGCGTCGATAATTGCAGAGGGCATGTCGTGAGTGGGGCCCGGGATGGTAACAATGGAGGTGCTACCCCCTGGTGTAAAATGGTTTTAAATAGTTCGAACGGGGGAATGCTGTCCAGTCCCATCCTTGGTCCCACATAGAGCAGCTGTTGTACTGGGCTGGAGAAGGTGCAGTGACCGCAGTCAGAGAGCCGGGTCAAATCAATGATGACTTGAAAGAGAGATTCATTCTATTCAGTGTTACAGTAACAGATTCAGTCTCAGGTGTGCCCGGAACAAATCGCACCAGCTCGAAGCGCCCAAGGGAAGCGCCAGTCAGAGATGCTTGGCCAAGTTAGGACAAGTGCAAGCCTGTGCAGTGTGCATAATTACGAGGCTACAGGCAATTTCAATTGAGATTCCATGCTGCTCCTGTCACGGATAGCACGAGCGTCGACACTAGTGATACAGCCTCGCTTACAACGCCGCTCATATGTACGGCATGGTGCGAACGGAACCCTTCTGTACCGTGCGTATATGACACAGCAAGTAATACTGTAGGAAGGTCTTTGATAAGGTTGTAGGACAATTTTTGAGTATGGCAGTACTCTAGTAGCAACGGACCTAGTCCGGGGTAGTGTTGCCGCGAGTCGATGCGGTCCGAGTCGAGTTGGCAACTCGACGCCAACTCTAACTCGGGAGTTCACACCGGTGCAACTCGGGAGTTCAGCTGCAAACGTGAACCAATGGGAAGCCTTCAAATCTGAAGGTTCCCACGCCCCTTTTGCCCAGCGTCCTCAGGTAGAACGCCTTGTACTCAAGGAAATTATAGTATATACAAGCTGTAACCTAAATACTACCATCGGGCTCATTCGCTGTGCAATAAATCTAGAAGTTCATCTGTTTTCCTGAGAGAAATGAGCTCACCGATTGCTACCACCGTTGCGCTCTTGAATCTGTTCGGTCTCCAAGTTCAAGAACTTGAAGAGTTGGTATGCAAGGCGTGGGTGTGCGGCTACTAGAGTCTGCGTCGGTATGAACGGCCCTGCGCAAGGCATATACTGTTCTACGGTTCAGCCTCGTAACAAGTAGCTCATAGCAACGGAATTACCGGTATTGTGATGCCTACGACAGCTAGTACCCACTAGTCAGGTCTATTTTGCTGATGGCCTTGGGCCCAGGTGCAGCGGTACCAGCCTTCCGCTTGGCAACCCTAGTCGGAGCAAAAGGTAGGTGTCCATCAAGAGTGACGAGAGGGAAGGGCGGACGGCCAGGGATAGGTTGTTGAGGTTGCAATTGTAGTCGTATGCACCGGCGTGCACGCGATCCCCGCAAGTTTTACCCAGACTCGCAAGACACCGGCATTGTCGCGACATGCGTCCCTCCACCGTGTCTATCCGCTCCTCTATCGCACCAGGCGCACACACCCCTAGAGCCGAGAACCTAGCTGGGTTGAACCAGAAGAAAAAAAGGAGGCCGGGGTCGTCGATGCGCTGCACTGCGCCAGTGTGCTCTTCCTCCAGCGATTCGAGGGCCTCGGAGACGACTACGAGGTGATGGCTCACGCAGGTGCCGATGCGCGGCCTTTCCCACAATGTTGCTGTACTGGCAGCGTGAGGGGGTTTGGCTACATACATGGAGAGGCTGGCACGGAGACTGACGCCGATGCATCACTCGGAGCACTCCTGCTGGGGAATCGCCTTGTCCGTGTTCCAATCGACGAACTCCAGCATATGCTGACCAACACGCTTCTTGACAAGAGTACAATCAGTAATTGCAGATGATAAATTACAGAGGGAAAGAAATAGAAAAACTTATCTGAGGGTCCGGAAGAGTGAAGGGTGGGAACAGAGGGCACGCGCACTATAATTTTTCCGTTTGCAGGCTCCAGGCCTCCGCGATTACAGTATATTCATTCACTATTATGGTACAGGGTATACTACAGACCACAAGAAGTTGTTATTTGATAGAGGAATGGAGATATACCAAGTATTCAACAAAGGAAAAATTTGCGGGGCATTTTTGGGACCAACTCCCGAGTTGCACCGGTGTGAACTCCCGAGTTAGAGTTGGTCCGAGTTGTCGAAAGTCCGGTCCGAGTTAGAGTCCACACCGGTGTGGACTCTAACTCGCGGCAACACTAGTCCGGGGTGTTGCTCATAAAGTCAAGGAGGGAGATCATTTCAACGACATTGAGGCGAATTGAAAACTTATTGGATAGAAATAGAGCCCGCGAGTCCACATCTAAGAATGGGCAGGCTCGATGTGCGCAAATATATAAACAAGAACAACCGAGTAGTGGAGGCAGGATGAGGGTTTCTAGAACCAAAAAAAATTGCGATTCGAAACCAAGGATGGAACTAGGCACAAGAACGAGTGAGGCTGATGCACGCACTGGCGCCGAATCGGGACCATGACTCCATCTCGGCATGCGCAGAACAGGTCCAGCACGCGATTGTAAATTAATACTTGGCTCCGGCGAAAGTCGGCGGTACAGTACGCAGAAGTAATAACCGGATCATGCTGGACTTCACATCATCCAGGGTTGACGAAGGCTGATGGACCAGAAGCATTTCTTAGGGTGCCTGGTAGTACACGTTGCGTATTGATGAATCTCTACCACGTGTCCAGATTCCTTTGAGGATGCCACGTTGGGTGTGAAAACCCTGTGCTAGGGGCGCAACACCGCCTTTCGTGGAAAGTTTAGCGTACTTAGGCTTTGTGTCGTTCAAAATAACGAAGCCTGCATGCGCCACCAACTATAAGAAATGTCCGAGTGGGGGAATGGGTCCTTGTTGGGAAGAACGACTCACAATGACCGCAATCGGATGTAAACATTCGCGTGTTTATATCCAAGTCGTAGCGTAGGTTGTCATAGCTCTGTTCGCCTACAAACCACTATGTCTTGAGGCTGTAGGCTGCGCGATGACGCGTCTATTGCTATTCGCCGAACCCCCAGGGGCCAGAGATGGTCTCGCCGAGTGAGGCCGTCGCATCCGCGCGGAACTTCGAATGCGCAAGAAAACGCCTCAGCAAGCGCTGGTTGCCAATTCTTTGTTTTTCAGAGGCTGAGCGCTGAGTGCCCCATCTCTAACAGATACAGGAAACGACTCACCGACAAGTTGATGCTGCCTGAAACGAACGCGAGAGCACCAAGCCTGATGAGGGAAAAAAAAAAAAGAACAAGACTATCAGAATTCTCATAAAATAGATGTCCGCCGTCCGGTATCGTCTCCGAAAACTGTAGGAGGTGTTCCCGGAGGATAACATGGACTAGGTATAGAGACCTCGTAGCAAGGTGTCTGGGGGCCTCGCGCGGAATGCCATGCCTAGCCAATTTTCGGCGTCTCTCAGATCATCGGCGCTGATATCCATCCCTGGCGGTTCTGAATCATAATACTGTAGCTGAGACGCGGCAGGAAGGAGAGGAAGTGCACAGGTTTCCAGAATAAAACAAAATAGATACACAGGATTCAGCACACGTGTAGTGAATGAGCTCAGATAGAGACAGCATTGCGATTACCCTCTCTGCGGCGGATTCAGAGATGCTGAGTGATCTTCAAGTTTCTCGAGTCACCCATAGATATTTCCGTCTGGGTGGTCTGCCGAGCTGTAAAAAAGGAAACAGCAGGGCTCTCCAATTGGAATGAGTGGTGCACCGTGCGCGAAACTGAAAGCCCTGGCTGCCAATGCCCAGCTAAAGCACTACAGTAACTTAGGCTAGTAGTCAGGGATTTCAAGTATTTCATGACCGCTGATAATGTCAGTCCACAAAAAATCAAACGCAAAATCTCCGAGAAAAATGGAGTCCTTTGACTGACATGCGGCGTAGGGGCAAAGGGGATCGCGGATTAACGGCCCGGAAAGCCGCGTCTACTGTGCCCATTCCAGTCATTTGAGCGAAATTCTCCGCCTGTGCCAGGGCCGAACCGGGGTGTAGAGGAGCTCCCTCCTTGTAAGAGCTGATGGGTGTCTATTTTTTTGAGGTTCAACGAAACATGGCGCAGTGCCCTTGGCAGTGCCTATTCGTCGTTAAGTTCCCCGTTCCCGCGTGTGAGTCCACGTGTTTCAAGTGTTTAGCGACTCAGGCCATTGTGACATGACGACAGACATTAGGGTTAAAGTACAATAGTTGTGAGATTTTAAGTAGCTCATTGACTTGGACGAAGAACCGACTGGCTGAGCGAAGGAACAGCCCTTCGCTCAGGGCAGCCCTGAACCCGCCTGCACCGCCTGCACACACGACCTCCTCCCACCCCTTATTGCGGCACGGGTGCGAGTAGGCCCTCTTTCCGACCTCGAAATTCGATTGCTTCATCGACGAACCTCTGGTGGGACAAAAAAGGACTTATCAGTACTTCGCTGGAGGGAGGGGATGGGCCTAACAACCTTGACAGTCTCCAACGCTTCTTGGGCCAGGTCGGAATACAGACTCGCCTGCCCTCCTTGGGCCAGCCAAAACTTCTCTTCTACACCGTATCTGACGTCCGTGGCGCTGTGGAATGGTTCACTCAGAATCGGGCATACATCAGCGCAGTGAGGAAGACGCTACTCACAATGTTATTCTATCCTCAGCCAAGGTGCGTTCTGTAGGTTTCATGATGTGCTCGTATTGTTCGTAGAGGACGTGGGCGTGTTGGATTAGTCTGTCGGCTCCCTCTACGGTTTTCATGGGTCTGAGGAATGGGATATCGACAGGTGGCATGGTGGTTTGGGAACAACAGCAGTAATGCAGACCTTGTTTAAATGCCTTTGGTGGGATGCTGTTCGCCGTGCAGTTGCCGGGCACAGTAGGTGGCTGTTCTGAAGCAGGTGAACTGGAAGTAAATACCGGGAATCCCGGTCAATCTATGTCGGCAAATTCCGCCCAAAGTGGATTCGTCCTTTCGCACACCGGGAGGACATGGGGAAACTTTCGAGGGCTCTAGGCCCTGGCACAGAATGTGTGACTCTGATGTCGACACCAGGTCAGTGTCAAAGACGCACGTTGTACAGTAGACACTCACAACGCCAACTACCGGGTGCATAGCGGTGACTCTTCTGTGTCACGGATATACGGTAAACCGGGTGTTCAAGATAGCAGGACTGCTTACAGGCGCCAGCAGTCCAGTGGTAACGGTGGTCTGGAATCAAGTCTGGAATGTTGCTGCTTGTTCACCCGTGCTGGGGGACCTGTGCCAAGGGAAGTTCGTACACGTGTGACGCGTTAAATAACGACTAATTGGGAATCTGACCGCGCATTGACGGCAGTGATGGAGTTCGCAAACACACGTTCTCGGTCGATACGGCTAGATGTGAGCCGATTTCTAGAGACGGCAACCCGTCCTTTGAATATGTTCATTTTTGGCATTCTACAGCCTCACGGGGGTCTGCGGTGGGCCGCAAAAGGTAATAGGTAAGAGCCGCCGCAACACCCTAGCTTCCATACCTCGCGTTATCTGCGTTATCGATGGTAAGTTACGTGCGATTTGCCTGGATGTGCGTCCTCCAGAGCGGTACCGATCACGAACTCCGGGCCGAGAATATAGGCTACATTAGGTGCGGTGGGAAGCGGTGACCGGTGATATATCACCGAGAGAGAATGTTGAGCCCCGTGTATAGACAAGATGGAAGAACAGCTTCTGTGCAGTGCCCCCCTGTTGCGAGAACGTTTCTCTAGAACCAGGCACCCTATGTAAGCGAGCCTTCCATATGCGCCCTGCGCAAAATCGGGCAAGCAGATCTTGCCCTACTTCACCCTTCGGTGTTGACGAACGATGGGTACCGGAAGCCTTGCTGTATATGGTTATCCCGAAACAGGGATAAATGTGCTGCACTTCCAGCGTCGGCAGTTAGTCACCTGGTTGGTCCTGTTAGGTTGTTAAACTTGAAGTTCCTAGATAGGTCCTTGTTCAGATGACACTTTCAGTTCAACGTCATAGGGGTCTCTTCGAGGTCAACACGTCATAACAAAGCCAAGCGGTCGCAAATTTTTGAAGCGACTGAGTCCCGTGACCTACTCATGAGCGCATGAGCCTCACTGGCCAAATGTCTGTCTCTCCCGTTCTTTCTGCGACCTCTGTGCTCGAGGCGGGCAACGTTCCCAGTCCACTCGTCTTGCACCTCTCTGGCGCATCTGCCGCGTCAGAGTCGGAGTATGAGCCCGCTGTTAAACCCACCGCAAGTACATCTCGACCCGTGATCGTGAATGGGAAGCTCTTGCTTAACGCTAAGCGCATATACAAATGTACTTTCGATGGCTGCGACAAATCTTACGCCAAGCCCTCCCGTCTGGACGAGCACGAGCGGTCTCACACTGGCAATGTAGGGCAGACCGATCACACCCACTTCCGTATCTGAATCGTCCATGCTGATAAAATTTTGCACTTAGCGCCCATTCGTTTGCACCACATGCAACAAGTCATATCTTCGCGAAACCCATCTGCAAGCTCACGTACGCTCCCACCTGTCCAACTCAGACAGACCCTTTGCCTGCGAAGAGTCCGATTGCGACAAGCGATTTTGGACGGCCCAGCACCTCAGAGCCCATAAAGAAGTCATACACTATGGCGAAAAACCTTTCAAGGTGGGGTTTGTCGGTTCGTTCTTCTCGGCATGAGATGACCGTTGTGCAGTGCGATCATGCGGGGTGCACAGCTGCGTTCCTCAAGCATCACAGACTACGAGCTCATCTGGCGAGCGAACACGCCTCTCCGGGGACAAAGCCATACCAATGTGATCATGAGGAGTGTACCAAGTCGTTCAGCACAAACCAAAAACTCCGTGCCCATCTGAAAGTGCATGAGGGTGGGTACGTTTACCCCGTCGCACGAATCTCATTCTCACCCTCTATTCTACAGAAAATCGCTATACCTGCGTGAATGCTACTTGCCGCGCCGGTCCAGAATCGGCGTTCTACCCAACCTGGACTGCGCTGCAACACCATATCCGCACGGTACACCCGCCCACGTGCCCTCACGAAGAGTGCGCGGGCAGGACGTTTTCGGCACAAAAGGGCCTTCGCGCCCACTTGAGGTTGCACGAGCAGAGGGCAATCGAGGAGCACGAGCACGCGAGTTCGGAGGAAGAGGATGGGGCGCTACCACGGAAGCGCCGGCGCGGCGGCGAGGTTGGGCGCGATTGGAAGTGCGAGGTGGAGGGATGCACGAAAAACTTTAAATCTGTGCGCAACTTTTTTTTGGTGATATAGTTATTCTGATGCGTTGATTCTCGCAGAAAAAGGCTCTCACGACCCACCATGCCATTACTCATTTGGGCAAACGGGATTTTGTCTGTACAGTGGATGGCTGTGGACGTGCGTTTGGCTACAAACACATCTTACAGCGGCATCAAGCTCGCGGGCACAATAACGACAAGGATGAAGATGACGAGGACGCTGAGCAACATGCAGACGCGGATAGCGAGTCCAGTGATGGAGAGGAGACCCGGACCCGGCCAAAGAAGCGAAAGACTCGGCATGCGACGTCGCATTGTACGTCAATAATCGACGAGATCACCGGAGTTGCATATGCGAAACGCTCTGCCGGCAGTCAAGCGCTGTTGAAATGCCCGCATCCAACTATGGAGGGCCTTCCGTCAGCACTGCCAGCGGGTAGGCAGAACCTGTGGTGCGAAGATGCTGCCCCGTGTGAGTACGTGTTCGGACGCGCGTATGATCTACGTCGGCACTTGCAGGCTGTGCATGGTATTAGCTTGGATAAGGAGGTGGTAGACGCCTGGGCACGAAAAGAGAGAGCATAATGTAGCATTGTATAGGGCCGCCAATGACGTCTGATCAGATGGCCGGCCGGCCGCTCCGCGATAAGATTATAACGCCCAAAATCATTTTACTTTCCTTGTGTTCGTCCACGTCACTTTCTTCTTCAAAGATGAGCAGACTCAACGCTTCTGCTTTCGAATTCGTTCCAGGAAAGAGGGTCAGTCCACCGCAGCAACAACCCCAGTCTCAGCAACCACCCCTCCCTGCATTCTCTCGTCCTGAAGAGTCAGATACACCTCCACCGCCTCCACCAACGATCAGCCTGAACATCGGGGATCTAAACCTCCCCCCGTAGCACCCCCGGCGGCGGCAGTTCGAGACCCGGAGCCTGTTCGTGCCGCACAAGCCGCTCCGCCACCAGTCGCGAAACTTCCAACGGTGCAAGCAAAGGCAGCTCCCCCGTCGTCTTCTTCCACGCCCACACGGACCCCCGGAGCTACGTCTCCCGCGCCAGCATCCAAGACGTTCACGCTGGGACGTGCAAAGACGGACACAGCAGCGGTGGCTCAGGAGGTGGCGACGGTCGCCGACCAGGAAGTGTTGGATGATCTATTCGGTGACAGTGCGTCATCCCTTCTCCTTCACTCTTGATTCTCTTCCCTGCTCCCCCGTTTTTTTATCATGGCACGCGTGGGCTGACGAGGTGTGCTGGGCCTAGTCAAGGAACACTTGAACATCGTCTTTATCGGACACGTCGATGCGGGGAAGAGCACGATGGGCGGGAACATCCTCTTCCTGAGCGGGACGGTCGACAAGCGCACGATGGAGAAATACGAGCGCGAGGCGAAGGAGGCCGGCCCGAGAGACCTGGTATCTCTCCTGGGCGCTCGACTCGACGCCCCAGGAGCGCTCCAAGGGCAAGACGGTCGAAGTCGGCCGCGCCTACTTTGAGACCAAAGCGCGGAGATACACCATCCTCGACGCGCCGGGACACAAGACGTTTCGTCCCATCGATGATCTCCGGCGCCGCGCAGGCGGACGTCGCGCTGCTCGTATCTCCGCGCGCAAGGGCGAGTTCGAGACGGCTTCGAGAAGGGCGGGCAGACCCGCGAGCCACATCATGCTCGTCAAGACCGCAGGCGTGAACAAGATCATCGTCGTTATCAACAAGATGGACGACCCCACGGTCCGATGGGACAAGGCGCGCTACGAGGAGATCAAGGAGAAGCTGGCGCCTTTTGTGCGGGGCGCCGGGTTCCACGTCAAGACGGACATTTCCTGGATACCCGTATCCGCATATACGGGTGCCAATCTCAAGGACCGGGTCGAAAAGTCGGTCTGTGCGTGGTGGGAGTGCGTCGTCATTTCTTTCATTGGCCTCCCCTCGTAGGTGAACGTGATTCGCAGCGGGCCTTCACTTCTCGAGCACCTCGACAAATGCCGATGGTCGATCGCAAGATGCATTCGCCGGTCATGATTCCGATCTCCGAAAAATATAAGGACATGGGCACGATCGCCGTCGGCAAGCTCGAGTCGGGCCATATCCGCAAAGGTGACATGCTCCTGCTCATGCCGAACAAGGATGAGGTCGAGGGTCGCAGCGATGTACAACGAGCTGGAAGAGGAGGTGAACCTGGCCGTCTCTGGGGACAACGTGCGCATCCGCCTGCGCGGCGTCGAGGACGACGACATCAGCCCGGGCTTCGTGCTCACGAGCCTGCAGAAGCCGGTGCACGCCGTGCGTCAGTTCGAGGCGCAGCTCGCCGTCTTGGACCACAGGAACATCATTTGCGCGGGCTACTCGGCCGTCATGCACGTGCACACCCTCGCGGAGGAGGGATGACGCTCTCGGTACGTACGCGCCGTGTGTTGTCCACGTTGATCGTAGAGACCTAAGTACGGAAACAGGCGTTGCTACACTACTTTGACAAGACGACGGGTCGCAAGTCGCGGCAAGCCGCCACAGTTTGCAAAGAAGGGCCAGCGCATCGTCGCATTGATAGAGACGACAGCGCCGATATGTGTAGAGCGCTTCGTCGATTACCCCCAACTTGGCCGCTTCACACTGCGCGACGAAGGTACTAACTATGTCCTTTTTTCCCTTTTGGCACCGTTTTGTTAAACACACACTCTTGAACAGGGAAAACAGTGGCAATTGGAAAGGTTCGCACGTCACCCGAAACTGATTGCTTCTATCTAACTGTATATCTAGATTACGAGTATCATTGAAGGCCACGCCGACGAGCTCTCCGAGGCCACGGCGAACCTCGCCATCCGCAACAACGCCGCGGCCGCCTAAGCGGGGGGATGGCGTCGGTCTTAGTACGATGCCCTGAACAAGAGGAGACGGCGACGACGATGAGGTCTGTTGTATGTATGTTCTTTGTGAGTGTGTTGTTAGATGCCGTCGATTCCTGTTGCCCAGTAGTGGTGCAGTGGTGCAGTTGATGACATGATCGGAGGACCAGTAGTCCGGTGCTGTCCCGTCTAAATGAAATCAGGCACCCTATTGCGCCAAGTCCTCAAAGGCGATCACGTGCCTTCAGTAGTTTAGTTTTGCAACATGCAACCAAGCATGCAAAAAAAAGAACGGTGCCAACGTGAGCGCCTCCCACCGTGGCCTCGTGTAGATTTGAGTACATCCGAAATGACTCGCAATCGAGACGAGACGAGAGAAAACTAGCGGATGAACAAAGGCCACTTGTTTTGGATTTGTTACGTAATTATCAAGGCCTAGCCGCCTAGTAATAGATAGTTACGAAAGCTTCTGTCACCCCTAAGTTAGATCTTCATCACCAGATGGGGAAACATTTCTGAATAACTACGACTTCTTTCTTTCTGCAACAGCACGCATTGAAATGTTGTGCCCTGATTTCCACTGCCTTTTTTCCTGACATGTCTGTCTCTGCGTCGCTGCGGCGTGCTGGGCTGAATAATTCTTTGGAAAAAAGTTATGATCGGAGTTGAAAGTCTTCTGTTGTGGGGGGCAACAAGAACAAAGGCAACTCTGCTAATAGCCACGGCTTATGTCTGATCGGGGATTGCCCCTTTGCAGGACGAGCCTCTTTCACCCGAGTGGCTCTGGTACCACCCCAGGTTCATCGCTCCCCTGTTTGGGCTCTTTTTTTCGCCAGTTTCTCGTTCGCACCGGAGTAACTGTATCAATGACCGATGAAGAAGTTTCTGCGCTCGAGTCTGACGTGCCACCGTCTGCTCAGGAATGTCACGACGAAAAACGCCCACGCGATGACGGCTCGGGCTCGGTGGAGCTGGAGATTCAGGAGTCGCCCGCATCGGAGGGTGATTGCGAGGGACACGAGCCTCATCCACTCGCCGAAGGTACGACACCGCACGACTCGTCGGAATGGAGCAACGTCGAGCCGGGTCCGTCGCTCGTGGAGGATGCCGTCAAAACCACAGCACGTGCGCGGCCGGGTCTGCCTTCGTTCGCCCAGAGCGAGTTTTACACGGTAATGTTTTGTTTCGTCACCCCAACTCCCGTTTCGATTCGTGCTCTCTTGCATATTTGCGCGCGCGCATGCTGATCCCTCTACTTCAATCCTTCGACGTAGATTGTCCGTCGTCAGCGCCGCAAGCGAGGGGACAATAGCCTCAAGATGACGGTTTCTCACTCTCGCGTGCCCCATTTGAATGCCGAGTGGGAGTTTTCTGTGAGACATTCCTTCTATCCCGTGTTTTCCTTCCTAAAATGTGCTGTATTTTGCTTTTAGGGATGGGGCTCAATGCGCTACTTAGACATTAGCCTCGGGGACCTGAGAGACGCCGAAAGTAGACTGAGTGCCCCGCGCCAAGTCCTCGGACATCTGGCCGCGTTGTCCGTTTCCGGTAATGACGTCTCGGGAAGCGTTTTCTACGCGTTTCCACTCGTCGTCGCCGCCGCCGGTAAGGTCGCTTTCTTTGACTATCCGTCCGACTGACGATTTGGAGACAGGAATATACTCACCACTTTGCTTGCTGACGGCCTCCTTACTCCTCCTATTCTTCCGACCTGTCCTGCTTGAGCTGGCTTCTACCGTCCGCATCAACGGATCGTGTGTCTCTTCTCTTTCCGCGCCAACACCTAAGCTCACGTCATTTTCTAGGAACTACATCTACCTCTTACAGTTCTCGGGGAAGACTATGGCGCTTATTGGGGCAGCAGCAACGCTGTTAGACGCGGTGGCTACGTCCGCGGTGTCCGCAGCGGCTGCGAGCGCTTATCTCAGCGCTGAGATCCATTCTATGCCCATCTCAGCGAGCTTGTTGGCAGTCCTATTTCTTGTCGCACTTGGTGTTCTCGCTCTTGCTGGGATCAGAGAAAATGCCTCCGCAACAGCGGCCGTATTCGTATTTCATGTACGCATCACCCGTCCGCTCCGCGTCCCTCACGTCCTGACCATATACTCTCCAGATTCTGGCGATGGCTGCGCTGGCGGTCATGGGTATCGTGCACTGGGCTACCCATGACCCCCATTCTACAGTTTTGAAGCAAAACTGGGCTCTACGCCCCGGCACTGCGGTCGAGACCGCACGCGCAATATTTTATGGCGTTTGCGTCGCGTTTCTTGGAGTCACGGGTATGCATCTATGTTGGCCCGTGGAGACACCTCGCCCCGGATATAATATATAATCGACTCTTTAGGCTTCGAATGCACGCCATCCTATATCGAAATGATCCGCCCCAAAGACTACGCCGCTATACTGCGAAACCTGATAGTCGTCTCAGCCATTCTCAACACCGTGCTCTCCCTGCTCGCGTGCGCGTTGCTCCCGGTGGACACTATCGTGAATGGCTCGAATGTCCTGTCGGCCCTTGGGAGCCTCTCGGGTGGGAACTGGCTTCGCATTTTAGTTTTGATCGATGCGGTTTCGGTGCTCCTCGGTGGCGTGATGACCGGAACGGTCACAGCTATCCAGCTACTCGACCGCATGGCCCAGTAAGTCGAATGTGTATATGTGGTCGTCGATGGTATTGACGTAGTGCGGTCCCCCGCAGCGACCATATTCTGCCACATTGGTTCAGTCTGAGGCTCCCAATAACTGGAAGCCAGCACATCGCGACGCTACTCTCTACGGGACTATCCTTATTACTTTACGTTGGCTCGGGGATGAGCCTGTTGACTGTCTCATACGTGTTCTCTGTCGCCTTCTTATTCCAGCTCTTTCTGGTGAGTCGCATCGACTGCCGTAGAATCATCATGTCTGACCACGTCGCAGTTCGCGGTGTCCTGCTTTCTTCTCAGGCTGAACCGTCCCGGCTTGTCCCGCCCACCGCACTCGGGAGTGTTCACACTCCTAATGGCTTTCGCAGTGGTCATTGTAACATGTGCGGGCAACATCGCGCTCGCGTACGCGGATGTCCTTTGCTTACCTCTCTCTCCTCGCTCATCCTTTATGCGTGCGCAGCCCCATTTCCCTTGGCGTTTTTGCTGCGTCTTTCGCGGTGATTTTCATCGCATTGTTCGCAACAAGTGCTCAGCCGACGATTTTGAGGCTCGCTCTCCAATTCTACTCGACCAGTCCGCTTTTGCGATGGAGGTTGACCCGGGGATGGCAACGCCGGTTGATCTCGTGGTACAAGGCGCGTCGAGCGGCCCGTGTCTGCGTGTGGATAAAGAACGACGACGTGCGTCTCCATTTTGAACGTCTGTACCTGTTCTGCTATACGCTATAGCATTCTTGTCTAGATCCATGTCATGCTCCGCGCATTACTTTCCGTGCAGAAGAACGTGCCAGATGCACGCACGGTCATATTCGTCTATGCGTATAGAAACCATCGATGCGATACCCAGCGAGCTCCATCCAAACGCACGTCTCTTAGATGAGGCGTTCCCAACGATCACTGTCGAGTTCGTATCTTAACTGTCACCTGTTCCATTCCGTCTTATCGTGCGTTGCATCTTTCTAACTCGTTTTCAAGTCTCGCATTCGTTTCAGGCGCCTTTAACCCCACGGTGAGTTCATAGTTGTTTCTTGATTTGGCTATAGATGGAGCGCTCAATACTCGATCCCCCAAAACAACAAACAGCTCGTCGAAGCAACTTCTCACACCCTCGAAGTTCCACGAAGCCGAATGTGTGTGGTTTCGCTCGGCCGGGACCATCCATGGGAGTTAGCCGAGTACGGTGGCGTTCGCGTCATCATGTGATGACGGCTTCACGGCACAATGAATTGTTCTGTACGTTTGACGAAGCATGACATTTCACGACATCTGCTGTGAACATACGAATGTTTAGACCCTACTGCGGTTTATAGTGAGTCATAGTTCCCGCTGTTTGTCCGTTCGTTGTCTTAATCATGCCACCTAGGGAAAAGAAGTTAGCGCAATCTTCATTTGTTGCAAACACATCTAATGACACCTTTTCCGGACAATGCAATGCTCCCAAGTACGGCAAGCGTATTTAGCACGGCGAACCATGTCGCACCAGCACTGGCGTAGGTTTCCCATACAACGCATCAAGTGGATTGGGTCAGTAAGTTTGCAATTGTATTACAGTCATGCTACGTAATAGCTTCTGGCCCAGCACCAACGCATCCCTCTGACCGACGAAGTGGAGGATGACCCGTCGTTTCTTGCGTGCTGCTGATGTCTTGACTGACCGATGGACTTGTACTGTGAGCTTGCGGCATGACCGCAATTAGCGCCCGACGTGCACACGTGGCCCGTTCCTAGTTACTCTCCCTGGTCCATATACAACCTGCGTTCTTTTTTGAAGAACTCGCTCTTGCCTGCATGCGCTCAGCATCGGCCGCAATTGAGGCGCTTATTGGCTCATACCGGAACGATGTTCTCCACGGTTATTGATCAACAGCCACTCGTCACTGCCCCCCAGGCTCCAGTCGGATTCGGCTTCCCGGTTCGGAGCTCCCCGAGCTGCTCGTCACCTCCGTGGCGTTCTGGGGTGCTCGCCGGGTCGAAGCACATTTAATTGTGTACGTAATATCGATATCAAAAGCGAACAGAAGCCACCCTGACGCTGCCACTCTCACGTACTCTCTTCTATGGCTCGCTAACGGCTCCGGCTTGCCACATGCGATCGTACGTTTGGACCAACTTGGGTAAAATATTGATTTCAGTTCCAGTTTTCTGTAGATGGGCGCACATCTGTCTGGTCAACTTATTTATCAGCGCTGTCCACAGAGTCATTCTATGATAGGACCTATCACCCCTTGCTGCGACCCTTAATTTAATGACCTCCACGCTACAGTACATCACAGCCGCAGCACACCTTTCTTGACGGGTACGTATTGTCCAAGAAGTTGATCGAATGGTCCCCAAATGCTCCAAATGATGAAGCTGTCAGCCTTTCCCTTTTTCGGCGGACGATGAATCCCCGCAGGGGTATAAGTTGGCACCGAGAGAGACGAGACCAGATCGGTCCCGAATCTCGGTACCCGGCGGTTTCATTTGTTCATAATCGTATGTTCATTCGGTATCGTGTGCTTTTTGTTCTACGGTACAGTAGGGCCTTGCGCTTTCGCCCATTTAAGCTCGCAGCATCGCCGGGAGATGGATTACCGGTTTTTCTCCCCAACAACTGAACATTGGCCCTTCGTCTATGAAAGGGCTCGACAACTTGATGCCTGGAAAACTATTGGAACGTGGTGATGGGCGGATGCATGGTGCCGAATACCTCCTCGACTTCGTG
>JAKELI010000456.1:0-36854 GCA_021525025.1 Lactarius hengduanensis
GCGGTGGGGGGGTCCTCTAGCGCGGCGATCTGTTCGGTGGCCAGAGTCAAACTGGCATAGGCGGAGAGTCGGTGACGAGGGAGTATGGGGTGACTCTTTCTAGATCCTCGGGGACACCGTTGTCCTGCGAGGGGACGGTCAGGTTTTCGAGAATACGAGCGGCAGGAGGGCGAGACGGGATAGTGGAGATGAGCGGAGTGGTCGACATGTTAGAGGAGTAGGAGTGAGCAGGGGATGGGGAGTATGTGGGTCGTCAGGTCGTGTTTTTATACCTTTCGTCCAGCCCCGTCGGCGGTAGGATTGCGGCGATAGAAGTCGGCGATAGAATTGGATGCGTGGCGGACGTTATCCAGCGGTTCCCACGTGCTGTCGCTCATGGGAAAACCCTTCCACTGGATGAGGAATTGAAGTTTGCGCCCTCGGCCGTGGAGTCTGGATCCGAGGACTTGTTCCACTTCGAATTCTTCCTCTCCCTCGATAAGGTCAGGTGGTGGGCGTGGGAAGTTAGCCCCGTGTAATTCCGTCTCCTTATATGGGGTGAGGAGGGTTAGCGTGGAACACGGGGTGAATTTTCCACGCCTTCGGGAGATCAAGTTCGTAAGACACCGCTGATAAGGCCTTCTTAATGCGGAACGGCCCATGGCGTTTGGGGGCTAATTTGGCTGTGGGGTAGAAGGTCCGAAGATTCGTTCCTTCGAGCCAGACTTGTGCACCCTCTTGATAGGGGATAAATCGCGTTTTGCCCCTCTTCGCCATCAGTTCTTGCGCGTGTTTGATACAATCTTGTGCGTGTTGTCTTCGGGTGGACATCTCTTCTAGGCGTTGATCTACTGATGGGGTTGATGTGGGTTTTGGCGTCCACGTGGTACGTGGTTCCCATCCCATGATGAGCGAGAATGGGGAGTGTTTTGTGGTTGCGCTGGGCCATGAGTTATGCGCGAATTGGGCTACGGGAAGGGCCTCGGCCCAATTGTCTTGTTGCACGTTACTCCAATGTCGGAGGTATTGTTCTAGCCATTGGTTTGTGCGTTCCGACTGCCCGTCTGTCTGAGGGTGGTACGCGGAGGAGATATTCTGTCGGATCCCGAGGACCTGACAGAGTTGTTTCATGAATGCGGAGGTAAATCGGGGGTCTCGGTCTGTGATCATTTTGCGGGGTATGCCATAATGAGGGTATACATGTTGGAGATAGAGGCGCGCCACTCCTTCTGCTGTGATGGACTCGTTACAGGGAATGAAGATGGCTGCTTTAGAGCAGTCGTGGTCGGTAATCGTGAGGATGGAGTCGTACCCATCCGATGGTGGTAGTTTCGTAATAAAGTCCATTGCTACGACTTCGAAAGGTTCTGCATCTGGGTCGGTGGAGATGGGGAATAGGTGCGGCTTTTGTCGGTGAGGGTTAATTTTGTTGGCTTGGCACGTAGCGCAGCCTTTAACGTAGTCTTCCACATCTTTGCGCATGTTGGGCCACCAGTAGTCGCGTCGGAGGAGTTCATATGTATTTGCGATTCCTGGGTGTCCCATGGCTGGAGTGTCGTGAAAGAAGGTAATTACCCCCCGCTTAAGGTAATTACCCCCCGCTTAAGGTCGTTATCGCCCACGACAACCAGAGCGTCATTCTTCCACCAGAGCCCATTCAATTTTTTCAAGTTGTGCGGCTCGACCCATCGCAAAACGTCTTTTTCGTCGAGGTTCTGCGCTATCTGGGTCCAGATGTCCATGTCGTGCATTGACATTTCTGTGGCGCGGATGAAGCGGTCGGCAGGGAGGACTATAACGTCGTTGTTGTCCTCCTCACCGAGTCCGTAATCCGCCCGTCGGGATAGGGCATCCGCACGACTGTTCTTGATTCCCGAGACGTGCTTCAATACAAAGTCGTACTCGGAGAGCTCCAAGAACTCGCGTGCCACGCGTCTACTGATCTTTCTGGGTTCCTTCCAGTATTGGAGGTTGGCATGGTCGGTGTGTATGATGATTTTGTGAGGGGAGCCAACCAAGTACGTCCGCCAGGCTCGCAAAGCTTTTACGACTGCTAGCAGTTCGCGGTCGTAAATGTCATAGTTGCGTTCTGCTTGGCTGAGGGATTCAGAGTGGAACGCGACTGACTGGATGCATCTTCTGGTCAGGACCAAGTTGGTTTAACACGGCCCCTAGTGCGACGTTGGAGGCGTCCACCTCCAATTCGAATGGTTTCGTAAGGTCGGGGAATAATAGCGTGGGTTCTCGTCCGATGCAGTGTTTGATATTATCGAACGCAGTTTGCTCGCCTTGGCCCCAATGCCAGGGTGTGTCTTTTCTCGTGAGGTTATGAAGTGGGCGAGCGAGCGTGGAAAACCCTCGGATAAATCGTCGGTAGAAATTACAGAACCCCAGGAATGCGCGAACTTCGCGGAGATTTCTCGGGGCTTGCCATTCCTGGATACCTCGGACTTTAACAGGGTCCATACGTATATTCCCATGTCCGATGATGAGTCCGAGGTATTCAATTTCATAGACTTCAAATTCGCATTTCTCTGGTTTGACATATAGGTCGTATTGTTCGCAAAGGAGAAGAACTTGGTGCACGATCATCAGTGTTTTGACATGTAACTTTCCTCACTGGTACCAGCTGGTACCAGCTGGTACAACCCCCAAAAGTTAGCCAAAGTTAGCAAGTTGACCAGTTGACAGGCCATGTCAAATCTTCAACAATCTCCTTACAGAGCGATGACCAGCCTGCTGACCAGTTCACAAGCTCAACAAGTTGATCAAAATGGCAATTAAGTGTCAGTCATATGATTGGTCATATGATTAGTCATCATATCTTTGACCAAATCACATCACATTATCATATCTATTAGTTATAATATATTAGTCATATAAATATATTAGTCAAATATCTCTTACCAAATATATTGGTCATATCATAGTCAGGTCACACCAATTTTGCCACATTTAATGCATAAAAATAATATATTATTTATAACAGATACATGATATTAGTACTACTGTAGGGATGGAAGCGGCGTGGATGTGGCGGCGCGGATGGGGTCGGGGTGACGGTTACGAGGCCGGGGTCGTGACGTGGCGGGGGCTACCGTGTTGGGGCGGCGGGGTCTTGCGCGCCACGTTGGGGCGACGTGGCGGGTCAGCGGTGACGGGGTCTTGGCGTGGCGGTGAGTCGGCGAGTGGCGGGGTGTTGCGCGCCGTGTCGGGGTGGCGTGGGGGTCGGTGGTGGCTGGAGCCTTGCGTGCCGCGTTGAAGGGGCATGGCGAGTCGGCATGGTCTTGCGCAACGTGGCAGGGCGACGTGGCGGGGTCTTGGCGTGCCGTGAGTCGGCGGATGGCGGGGTGTTGCGCTCCGAGTTGAGCGGTGTGGCGGGTCAGGGGGGTGTTGTGCGTCGTCGTGGGGCAGTATGGCGGGTTGGCGGTGGCAAGGCGTTGCGTGCCGTGTTGGGGCGGCATGGTGATGGGTTGGCGGTCGAGGTATTGCGTGCGGTGTTGAGGCGGCGCGGCGGGTTGGCGGTGGCGAGGTGTTGGGCAGAGACGAATGGAGGTGGCGAGCGTGCACGAGGGGGCGGCAATGGCCTGCAACGTCCAGGGTGAGTGGGAAAAAGAAACAAAAAAAAAAAAGCAACTTATCTTGCGTGCTGTGTTGGAGCAGCGTAGCGGGTTGGCGGTGGTGGCGTGCTGCGAGCCATGTCGGGGCGGCGTGTTCGGGCGGGGACGAATGGAGGTGGCGAGCGTGCACGAGGGGCGACAATGGCCTGCAACGTTCAGGTTGAGCGGGAAAAAAAAGAAAAAAAGAAAGAAAAAAACATATCTTATGCATTGGGCCGAAGCCCAGCTCGTCCTCAGCCACGTCCTCCATCTTGCGTAGCCGTGGGGGTGATCCGTGTGTAACAACGGCGTGGTGGTAAGAGAAGATAGGAAGGACACCTTGGGGAGAGAAACGGGTGTTCAGGCGTTCAGTTGTCGCGACTCACCAACGACACACATTCCCACGCCACAGATTAAGCCTCCGCTCGACACGATTTTCTGACTAAGTCGCGCTGCGACGTATCCTCACCAGTATCCTCTCCTCCTGCCTGTGCTCCCACTTCCACCCCTCGTCCGGCCTCCCCAGACTCACCCTTTCAAGCCTCTCTCCCATCCCCACTCGTGGTCAAGACGTGGCAGATGACGCACTGGGACGACGCCCAGTGCATCAAGATATGTTTCCTTTTTTTTTTCCTTTTTTTTTTCCCGCTCAGCCTGGACGTTGCAGGCCATTGTCACCCCCTCGTGCACGCGTCCCCGCCCCAACACGCCACCCCGACATGGCTCGCAACACGCCACCACCGCCAACCCGCTATGCCGCCCCAACACGGCACGCAAGATAAGTTCCTTTTTTTTTTCTTTTCCCCGCTCACCCTGGACGTTGCAGGCCATTGCCCCCCCCCCCCCCTCGTGCACGCTCGCCACTTCCATTCGTCCCCGCCCCAACACCCCGCCCCGACATGGCTTGCAACACGCCACCACTGCCAACCCGCCACGCCGCTCTAACACAGCACGCAAGATAAGTTCTTTTTTTTTTCTTTATTTTTTTTTCTCCCACTCACCCTGAACGTTGCAGGCCATTGCTGCCCCCTCGAGCACGCGAGTCGTCTCCACTCGTCCCCGCTCCAGCACGCCGCCCCGACATGGCTCGCGACACCCCGCCACCGCCGCCCCAACATACGCAACATCCCGACCACCAACCCACCACCACGCCGCCCCAATACGGCACGCAACACCCCGCTACCGCCAACTCGCCATGCTGCCTCAACACGACGCGCAACACCCCGCCGACCCGCCTCAACGCGGCACGCAAGGCCCAGCCCCCACCGACCCCCACACCACCCGATACGGCGCACAACACCCCGCCACCGGCCAACTCACCGCCACCCCGACCCAACACGGCACGCCAAGACCCCGCCACGTCACGCAAGACCCCGCCACGCCACGCAAGACCCCGCCACATCACGCAAGACCCCGCCGACCCGCCACGCCGCCTCAACACGGCACGCAAGGCAGCCACCACCAACCCCCACGCCACCCCGACACGGCGCGCGTGACCGCGCCACGCACTGACTCACCGCCATCCCGACCCAACACTGGCGCGCCAAGACTCCGCCATGTCGCCAGCCCACGGCCACAACCACGAAGACGGTGCCTGACCTGGTACTTAGTAATTACTGTATATATTTTAGCTTTTGTTTTTTGTATTGTAGTAATTGAAATATATATTTTTCATCTATCAAAAAAGTGGGAACTGATTACAATTATTATATTGCCTTTTAAATGGTTAATATCATTATAAATAGCTTATTTTTTCTGACATATTATTTTATTTTACCAATAAAAAGATATTAAAAAATAGAGCAATGTTATGTTTAACTTGCCAACTTGTCCAACTTGCACCACTTTCCTGCTGGTGCACCAGCAGAAAGTTGAGCAATCCCTGGCAGTAGCATGTCAACTTGCTGATGTCATGGATCGGTGGTAGGGGTGGTCGTCTGCGGTGGCGATTAGGATGTCGTCCATGTAGACGATCACCACCCCGAGAAGTATGAGTGGTCGGAGGATGTGGTCCATCATTGCTTGGAATGTGGCAGGGGAGTTTGTGAGGCCAAAGTACATAACGAGGGGTTCGAACGCCCCCTGGTTTGTCTTGAACGCGGCCTTCCACTCATCCCCTTCTTTAACTCGGATGTTGTTATACCCCGCTCGGATATCCAGCTTAGAATATAACCGGGCTCCTCGTATGCGATCAACTAGCTCCGGGATGAGGGGTAGAGGGTAATGGTTCCGCACGGTGAGCTCATTCAACCACCGATAATCTTGGACTGGTCTTAATTTTCCATCCTTCTTTTTGATGAAGAAGAAAGGAGACACGTAGGCGGACTTTGATGGGCGGATGTACCCCTTGTCTAATTGCTCCGTGAGGAATGCTGTGAGCGCCTCTCCTTCGTTTTGGGCTAACGGGTACACCTTGCAATCGAGTGAGGCCGGCGCATTGGGAAGAAGGTCGATGGCGTGGTCCCACTGTCGTGAAGGTGGGAAACGACGCGATGCTTCCTCACTGAATACCTTCCGATGTTCGTGATACTCTCTGGGAACCATTTCCTCAAATGTGCGTTGCGGTTTGGTTGCCGCTTCTCGCTGGGCTAATTCTGAGGCTGTAGTGGTTTTTCGCAATAACGTAATGTGAGGCTCCTGCTCTTCGTTCAGGAGTTGTTCCCACGCCTCCTCGTCAAGTTTGTACGTCTCCAACGCCCTGATGGAAGCTTCCATGGGCGTGGCTTCGTCTGACAGATGAAGGCTGGAAACGACAACTGGCTGACACTCCTCGTCCAGTGTCGCCTCTCCCCATCTAATCTTCGGTTCGAAGGCCGAAAACCATGGGTATCCGAGAATAACTTCGTCCTTCCCTAGGTTTGTAACGAGGAAACGAAGTGTTCGGGTTTCTTTTCCTGTTTGTACCGTTAGGTCGGTGTACTGAGTAATTACACCGTCTTGGTTGTGTGTTCCATCCACATTCCAGATACGAATGGGCTGGGTAACGTTGCGTGTAGAAATTTGGAGTCATTTGAGTAAGGATGAGCATATAAAATTGTCCGTTGCTCCGGAGTCAATGAGGACTTGTCGTTCGGCCGTTGCGTGTGCAGATTTAAACAAGACTGGGATTCGCATGGTTCGATATCTGCTATGGTACACATTTAGGTTTAAAGCTCTAGCCCAGGCCGCCGGGTTCAAGCGTCGAGAAAATCCTCTTTTCCAAACAGTTTCTCCACCATCAGATCGCGCACTTCTTGGGTTTGTGCTTTCATCGCCGCGATCTGAACGTTAGCCTGTTCTTCATTCGTAAGTACGCGATTAGCATGTACGGCGACAGTAGCGATGGTGGGAGCTAGTGATGTCAGGTCCAGTTGCCCAAACCGGAAAAAAAACGCAACTCGACCGGACCGCAACCGGAAACAACCGGACTTTCGGTTGCGGTTGGGGCCCAGCACAGCGAGGTGTGGTTGCGGTCGCTGAGATCACACCGCGTCCTCCAACCGGTTGCGACCGACTACAACCGGTCCCAACCGCTCTTATATACACTCTGGGCCCGGGTTATTATCACCGGGGTACTGTATTGAAGGTGCAAGAAATAGTAGTACTAGAATAGAATACAACAAGTAGTATTGTAGGAACTATAGTACTAAAGCCCGTCGTCACTGCCCCCCCCGCCGTCTTTGACTCGTCGCGTTGCTGCCGTTGCCGTTGCGGGCCAACTTGGAGGCTTGTGGGCGACGGGCGTTCGATGCTGCCTTGCGGGTGCCATTGTCGCCGTTCTTCACCCTGTTGTCGTCGTTGAGTGCCTCGCCAGAGTTGTTGCCGCTGGTGTCGTAGTTAGCGTGCCATTGGCGGGGGGCTGTGTCGTCCGCCGCGTCGCTGTTGTCGTTGCCGTTGCAGGTCGACTTGGAGGCTTGCGGGCGACGGGCGTTTGACGCTGCCTTGCGGGTGCCATTGTCGCCGTTCTTCACCCTGTTGTCGTCGTGGTTGAGTGCCTCGCCAGAGTTGCTGCCACTGGTGTCGTGGTTAGCGTGGCATTGGCGGAGGGTTGTCGTTGTTGCTGGATGTACGCCTAAGTCACATGTCACGTGTCATGGGTCCCTAAATTGTGTGTCCCGTCCCAACCAATTTGTGCCGGCCCGGGTGATTGCCGCAATTTGCCGGTTTTGTTCGCTGAATCCCTTGCTTATTAACGGCAACGACAACGCAGCAACGCCAACAACAAGCCTCAAGGCCTCAAGCCGTACGCACCACCAACCGCCCCCAGGGACCCGCCAACGCAGCGGTGACCCTAACCACGACGACGACGGCAACAAGTGGCGTCAACACAACCTCAGCAGCAACTACGACGCCAGCAGCGGCAGCAACAACTACAAGCTCACAACCAAGACCACAACACCTCGGAACGGGCAAGGCGAGGTTGACCGCCACAACAGCAGGCGAGGCGACAGCAACAACAGCAATACAATGGCAAGGCGACAACAACAACGGACAGCCAGACGATGTCGGCGGCAACAACGACGAGTCCGCGATGATTTGACAGTGCGACACCGACAACTTGGACGGCGAGCAGTGAGGATTCTCATTTACAGTAGTAGCTAGTGCCAACGTACAGTACATTAGATACTTTCTGTAACTTAATAAAACTGTTGTACACGGAAAAAAAAACACATAGCACCTGTCGGTTGGAACCGGTTCCAACCGACTATAACCGGTCGCACAACCGATAACAATTGGTTGGTCGCGGTCCGGTTGTTGGTTGTGCAATGGCCGGAAAAAGACCGACCGGTTGCGGTTTCAGTTGTGGCCAAAAGGGGAAACAACCGGAACCCAACCGGACCTGACATCACTAGTGGGAGCTGGTAGACGCGGGGAAGGGGGGACGGGAGTTGCGTGGGTGCTCGTGGTAGCCTCAGCGATTCTCGTGCCTTTTTGTGGACAGTTACGCGAGATATGTCCTTGAACACGGCAGCGAAAACATCGTCCCTCCTTCTGAAGTTGGGCTTTATCAGAGTCGGTGAGGGTCGCATTGGCTCGGGCGCGTCCAACATCCATGGCGTTGGGGTCGCGATTCTTGCTGAGGGCCTGGACCCACTGGTCCCGGTTGTGTATCCCCTTTTTCTGGCGCGGAGTTCTGCTCTTTCCGAGCCGGTCCTTAAGAATAAGGTACTCAGCTTGCTGTAGGCGAGCGGGCCGCCTTCCATTCATCCCATGTGATGGGATGTTGGAAGCGGATGGCGTTGATTACTAACTGGTTTGGGAGACCATCTTGGAACATTTCCAAGGTGGTAGCTTCGTCGGGGTTATAACCCGCTTTCGTAACCAGGTTCTGAAATTGTGCAATGTACGAATCGATATCCTCCCCCTTCATACTAAGGGTTTGGAGTGTTTTGCGGGCTTTAGTTTGTTCTGCGGTGTCTGTGTACGCTTGCTGAAAGCGGGTTTCTACCGTGTCCCAGAGATTTGGCTCATTTCGAGCTACTCCGGCGTCGACTTGGTCATTGAGCCATGTCGTTTGTTCGTCGACCCAGTCATCGACGAGCGGGCCCCTTATATAGGAGAGGAGGGTCATTGCTCGTCGGTAGGGGATCGTGAGTTGTTCGACATCTGGGTTTACTCCTCGGTAGATGGTAAACGCCCTGAGGAAGGAACGGCTTTGTTCACGGTCTCCAGTGAATACTGGGGGGGGATTTCCTCCTAGACGTCCGTTTCCTCCGGGTGCGGGTGGTGCTCCTGGTGCGGCTCCACCAGGAGGTGGGGCTGGGGCCCCGCCTCCTGCGCCACCACCACCACCACCGCCACCGCCACCGGGTGGGGCTCCTCCCCCGCTTCCACTAGGCGGGATCACAGCACCTCCGCTTGTGGGTACTGGGACACTTCCGCCAGCGGGCGGTAGCGTGCCACTTCCCGAAGCTCCTCCACCACCCGTGATGGTGGTGCTGGCTGACGCTTGTCCTTGTGACGCCATTGTAATAAAGGGGAATGCCGTTGATGGTAGGGTTGTTGTTGGGATGGGGACACTTGGTGAAGTGGCACTGTCGGGCTGGTCAATGTCAATCCCGGATGGGTTTGATTGTCTGAGTGGTCCAACGTTGAGTTCTAGTGGTACTGGTTTGACTGTGTACCAACTACTTTCACGGGGGGAATAGTCAATGAAGCACCAGAGACGTCGGTCTTCAAGGTAATGGATTTGGTGATAGTCCCTGGTCTTTTGGACGAAGATAAAATATCCTTCGACTCCGTTGATTTCAGCCCAGATAGCTGCTCCTTTGATGCGGTCGGAGAGCTCGTCGGTACTGAAGCGTGTGATGTATTCTGGTTTGAACTGGACTCGGCTGCGACTGGGAGTCGCCACGATGAGAGACTTGACTTAATGTAACGCCACCACAGGGGCGTTGGGTACGACGTGTACCTCGTAAGTCACAACAGGTTACGGAAAGGCGTGAGTCGGTCAGGACTCGAGTTAGGGGATGTACAAGTATCACTTGGTCTCCTGAGACACAAGGATAATAGCGGAGTCAAGATGGGCTCAAGCGCAAAGGCGAGCGAAGATGTTAACTCAAGCGTAAAGGCGAGTTCACTCGGGGTCGTGAGACGGATGATGTGGTATTACACAAGAAGTCAAGTCTACCGTACAGGCTAGGTATACGCATGGACAGAGACTCCCCTGGGTATCATGGGATTGGAATGGCGAGTGGAGGTGACGCCAACACTGGCTTGGAGCTCACGCATGATGCGGGAGGGCTTGTGAAGGCGTGTGGTACGCTCAGGCTCAGGCTCAGGCAACATTGACTCAACCTCAGATAGCAACAACAGCGACGACTGCTGAGACGAAGTCATGGGGTCAGGGGCTGGGATAGGAGCTGGCTGTAGGGGTGCAGCAGGTGGTGCGGGCACAATCAGTGGCAACGATGCGGCGTGTGGCTCGGACAAAGTTTGAGAGGTGGGTACATCCAATTTCTCCCCCTTGAGCCACTCAGCCACAGTGAAATAGACGTTCTGCTCGACACCGATGGACCTGTTTGCTGGCCAGTAGACATGATGGCTGCAGGACTCGGTATCAAAACTGATCCACTTGCCCTCGCGGGCACACGGGTCCAGCTTGGAGCCATCCAGGTTGTGCACCCAGACGGTCTCGCTGAAGCACTTCAGGCCAGACAGGTTGGGAGGTGTCCCGTACAGGGCCTGCCAGGGTGTCCTGCTGCCGAGTGCCCGCGTTGAAGTGCAGTTTTAGTGCAGTTTTGAGCCACATTGAGTGTTGGAGAGCCTCCCCCCACATGCTCTGGGGGAGCCCTGCCATGTGCAAGAGCACACACACCTTCTCAACCAGTGTTCGGTTAAGATGCTTGGCGATGCTGTTCAACTGGGGCATGTTGTGGACAGTGAGATGATGGGCGGTGCCCACATTGGCGAGGTGAGTGTTGAAAGCATCGCTCAGGTACTCTCCCCTATGGTCGGAGCAAAGACTTTGATGGCTCCGCAGTGGTTCTGCGTCTTCACCCACACCTTGAACTGGTGGTAGGTCGAGAAGGTGTCGCTCTTGGCGGCAAGAAGGTAGGTGCAAGAGAAACGCATGGCGTTGTCTGTGAATGTGATGAAGTACCAGCGACCCTGGCACGTAGAGACTGGGGTGGGGCCCCACACATTGGTATGTACCTCATCTCCGAAGTCCTGCGCCTGATTGCTGATGCGTACCTTTGGGATGGGCTGGTGAGTGGCATGTGTGAAGATGCATGCCTCGCAGTGCTCTTCCTGTGAATTTGGGTCAAGCGTGATGCTGGTGACTAGGCTGTTGCTGACAAGCTTGCGCATGCTGGTGGAGCTCTATGACACTTACCACCTCGACAGCGGAGGCGCTGTCCTCCTCATGGGAGATGCGGTACAGGCCTCGCATTGTCCGCACGATGCGTGTGAGACGGCTGCCAGTGCTCAAGTGGATATCAAGTTGCCCATCGCCAATTGCGATGTGATAGCCCAGGCCATCCAAGGCCCCGAGCAACACCAGCGTGTAGCCAACCATGGTGCGGGCAAGACATTTTTGAGGGTGAGGTCACACTCTCCATTCTTGTTGGGTGTGCTAACGACCATGTTCCCCATGCCCATGGCTGGGAACTGCTGGCCATTGGCCGTGTTCAGGAATACTGGGGGGTCGAGGGCTCGGTAAGTGAGGAAATCGCTACAGTAAGGGGAAATGTGGCATGTGGCACCAGAGTCATAGAGCTTGACACGGGTGGGTCTTGCTGCCTCCATCTGCGTGATAACAGCTGCTGTGAGCCTGCCAGACGACGCGGCACCCGCCCCTGCCTCTTCACACCCAGGAGGAGTAATGACCTCAACGCCAGTAGCTCCAGGACATCCCCAACAAACACGGCCGACCAGCATCCATCTGGCTCAGCAGACATCCAGCCTTCTGCGCCAGTGTCATCTTTGGGAGTCGCCACGACATTGGCTGATCCCACTGGCTTGTTCTTGGGCCTGTTGGCATTGGAGTATGCCGGTGGCTCAGGTGGCTGACCTTGTGAGCTGGACTGCCCTGGCGCCTGACTCTGTGCCTGGTTCCAGTTATCTTTCTTTGGCAACTGACACTCTCGTGCCCAGTGACCGAGTTTGCCACAATTGTGGCATTTTCCCTTTCAACATCTCTTCCCTCCGTCCCCCTGGGTGGCCACCATTGCCTCGTCCTGGCTCTGGGACTGCTTCCCTTTGCTGAGCGGGCCTCCCTTGCGTCTGCGTCGTGCCATCAATCAGTTGGCCTCCTCAGAAATATGATCGATGAGGATGTCGGGGTCAATGGAAGTGGTAGGGGATATGATGCGGGCTGCGGTGAGTAGTCCAGATGTGAACCTGGACATCTCATCAGGAATGGCTTTGATGATAGCAGACCAGTACTCCTTCTCGGTCATAGTGATGCCAACAGCCGCAAGTTCTTCATGCTTGATGTGCATCTGGCTGAGGAATGAGCAAACGTCCCTGCCGCATGGGCAGTGCATTTCGGAGAATGTGGTAAGTAAATCTGTCTCTGCATACTGGCTCTTCATGCTGAACTCAGTTTTCACCTTGTCCCAGCATTCTTTGGCAGATGCAAGAGTCCTCAGGTGTACAGCAGTAGAGTCGGGAAGGCATTGGGAAAGGAGGTATTTGGCCACAGTCTCTTCATGGTTCCACTTGGCAATGACCTTCTTCTCATCGTCTGTAGGCTTGTTTGGGTCAGCTGTGATGGGACAAGTAGACTGGCCAGTGAAGTGGCCCCACTTCTGGTTAGCCTCCATGGCTTCCTGGAAGCGCATCGAGAATATAGCCCAGTTGGAGCCGGTAGGATCGAGATGGGGGACAGAGGTAGGGAGGGGATCATTCATAGCAGCAGGAAGGGGACCCATAACCTATAGGAAGTATAACTGTATAGCTGGAAGTTTTATGCTCTGCTTCCACAGAGCAACAGTATATACGATTCCATGGGCACGTTGTAAGGCCAGCCTTCAGGCTGAGCCTGAAACCATTTGATTTCGTTTCACGCGTTCGATTGCCTCGGCCACGCGGCCTTTCTCGGGGTACCTTTGTTCGCTTCCCTTCTCGCTTCCCTTTTTCTCTTTTAAGTACAAGAACTCTTTGTGCTTAGAACTTTGACTCTTACTCTCTATCAATCAATGCAATAGCAGCGCTCGGTCGCCCTTGTTTCCCCCTTTCTCTTAGTGTGATTGTCCCGGAAGTCAGGCCCAAACGCGGGCACTCGAAGGACATTCTCGCTATCTTTCCTCTTCTTTCCAGGCTGCTTTCTTCTTTCCTAACCCCCCTTTACTCCTTAATCACCCTCTGCCCACGAATTCTCACGCACGCGCTTTCGAGCACGTTCACCTGGCTGCCCCAGTGAGGCAGAGTTCAGTGGTTTAATCCCCCAACTCTCCAACCTTCAAACTCTTACCTTCGGTCGCCTCCGGTGACCAATCCTACAACCAAGCAGCCCCAACAACCTTCTCTTTCTTTTCGGTCGCCTCTGGTGACCTACGCAATGTCAAACAGTTTCCCTCAGTCTGCGAAGCTCGCCCGACTCCAGCTCGTACCCCACCTCGTTATCGTCGTCAAGATCTAGTCGTTTTCGGTCTCCTCCCACCCATAGTATCCTTCCCCTCGTTTCCGTTCGATCTTCGTCCCATCTCTCCCATCCACTTTCAATTTCTACATCTCCACTTCGTCGATCCCTTTCGATCCCTTTCGATCCCTTTCGATTTCGCTCTATTTGCTTCAATCACCCTCCTGTCCCAGTCTCCGACCTCGCGCGTTTGCCCTCCAGTCTTGCCCCTCGATTTCACACCCGCATCTACCACACGCTCTACCAGGATGTATTACGACGACGACGACGATGACGACCCGTACGCACCACGCACCGGACCGGCAGCGATGCCCTCCCCTCGTTCGAAGTATGCACCTTACTACTCGGGATGCACAGATTCGTTTGAAGACTTTTTGGAAGAATACGAAGGCCTGGCGTATGACTGCGCATTGACGGACCCGCAGCGAGTCGACGTTCTCATTCGCTATGTAGCCCCCTCGCTGCGCGACTTCTGGAGATCGCTAAACGGATATCGTTCGCACGACTGGCCTCTCTTCCGGCAATCCCTCATCGACGCCTTCGGCAACCCCACTCCACGGCACCAGATCATGAGACAGAAGCTGCATAGTCATGTTCAAGACTCGTCCAGAAGGCGAATGGACTGTGAGGACGACGTGTTACAGTACTACAGACAGTTCTTGTGCTACAGTGCTCCGCTAGTCTACGCAGGCCACCTGTCGGAAGAAGAACGCGACGCAGCGTTTTTGTACGGATTCCACCCGGAGGATCGCAAAGTCATTCAGCCTCGTCTTCTCGGCAAGAACCCTTTCCAGCCGCCCGACATTCCCTTCCAGTTCGAAGATGTACTCAGTTGTGCACGCGCGGCGTTTGCATTCGAAGACTCCCTTTCGCCCTGGTCGAATGCGAAGCGGTTCAAGCCCCCGATCGTTAGACACGCGCGGCCCGTCATTGAGCCCATTCCTCGAGACACCTACAGTTTCCGAGCAGTGACGCGCGCTGCCGCCTCGAACGGTGAGACCACCCCCGACGACGGCGACCTCTCCCCATCAAGCTCCCCATCCTCTCACTCGACGCCAGACTCAGACCTCCCCCATTCCTTGATCTCGCCCTCGGCTTCGGAATCTCAGCTCACGCAGGCGCCTTCGGTGACGGTCGATCAGCCCGAGGCCGCGTACACGTTGTCGTCCACGTTGCTCCCATCGGCCTATTTTCCAACCCCGTCCCATACTTCCTCGCTCGCACACTTGGCTGCCGACGAAAACCCCGAGATCTTGTCCACGTTCCCCTCGCCTTCCATCACGCCTGTACCTTTTTCCATGCCGATGTCTGATTTCGAGTACTTGCCCTCGGCGACGGTCGATCAGCCCGCACCCACGTTGTCATCCACGCCCCCTTCTGCATCTTCGATTTCGTCCATGTTCTTGCCCTCTCCTGCGCGTTTGGCAACGGAAGATCTGCCCGAGCCTGAGTCTGCGTCCACGCCTCCGATCATCCCATCGTCACCTGCTCTTCTATCAGCCCCCTCGCTTGCTCTTCCGATTACTGACGATGACCCCGAGCTCGAATCCGCACCCCTCCCTTTGTCTTCGACCACGCCAACAGACTTAGAGTGCCCGCTTTCACCTGTACGAACGGCAACGGACAATCGACCCGAGCCCGAGCCCATGTCTTCGATTGCTTCGACTTCGCCTGTCCTTCCACATACTCCCTCGCTAGCACCCTCGTTCACTGACGACGTTCCCGAGCTCTTCCCCACACTTCTTGCCCTGCAGTCTGCTTCTCTGGCTCGCTCCGAGGTTCCGACGTCGTTGTCATCGCCCACGAAACCATCGCCGTCTGAGACTCCGACCTCAGCGCCTGCTCGTTCGCTACCACCCCTGCGCCCATCGCTCGGAGAGTCATGTTGCAACCTCGGGCTCGAGCCTTTTGCTGCCACTGCGAATCTTGCGCCATCACCCTCGACGTTCGTCTTACTCCCCGTCTTTCCTGCGTCTAGCGACTTGCCATCAGCGTCGCCGTCTTCGTCGTTCGTGTTTGGCCCGGGCCTTGAGTCTTCCACTGTCAATATCGCTCCTCGAAGTTCCCTGGAGCCGTCTTGGTCGTCGCTATGCGAATCCATCTTCCTTCCCGCGTCACTCGAAGCACCGCCAATCGCGCCCATTTCGCCCCATTCGACGCCACCACAACGACCTCCCGGACTCAAGACAGTCGGCTCGGTTTCCTCCCCGCTTGATAGCACATCGGCCTTCGTCTTATCAACTCCTCGACTCGGACTCCAAGCCCCGCTGATCTACGAAGCCCCGTCGACGCTAGCGCCTCATCTCCCACTCGCCTCACCCCCACTGCTACTGCCTCGCTCCGGCTTTGCTCAGTTCAACTTCACGCTCAGTCTCGTCACGATCTCGGCCCTCGTTTTGGCGCTCTTTAACGCCTCGGCAGCTCTTCTCACCCACACGCGCAAGTTCCGGGGCAAGCAAGACATCATTCGGATCGACACCCTCAAATGCTCAAGTCGCAACAACTTCGCGCAGCAACTCCGGCTCGGACAGTACACGCCCCGCGCCCCACGCCTCGTATTCGACCCCGGAGGCCAGTCTTCAAGTTCAAGCGTTCAAGTTTCAAGACTACTCTCGGCACACGAAGACGTTCGCAAGCCCAACGACCTCATCGTTTTCGATCCGGGAGGCGTAGCGTTCGTGTTAGAGCCGGCACACGAGGATTCGGCGACGCTTGACGAAGACGCGCGGTGACTTTATCTCCACGCACGACGCACTCTTCCCCTTGCCTTTCCTACTATAGTTTTAGCTCACCATTTCACCATTTTCGACGCTAAAACCGCGGTTTTTTTCTTTAGAAGTAGCTTGACCGGGGACGGTCAAGATTTTGACCCCCCAGGAGGTGTAAGGCCAGCCTTCAGGCTGAGCCTGAAACCATTTGATTTCGTTTCACGCGTTCGATTGCCTCGGCCACGCGGCCTTTCTCGGGGTACCTTTGTTCGCTTCCCTTCTCGCTTCCCTTTTTCTCTTTTAAGTACAAGAACTCTTTGTACTTAGAACTTTGACTCTTACTCTCTATCAATCAATGCAATAGCAGCGCTCGGTCGCCCTTGTTTCCCCCTTTCTCTTAGTGTGATTGTCCCGGAAGTCAGGCCCAAACGCGGGCACTCGAAGGACATTCTCGCTATCTTTCCTCTTCTTTCCAGGCTGCTTTCTTCTTTCCTAACCCCCCTTTACTCCTTAACCACCCTCTGCCCACGAATTCTCACGCACGCGCTTTCGAGCACGTTCAACGTACAACCAGGAGGGGATCTGGGGCATAGGGCCAGGCATCCAAATGAGTCAGAAATACGAAACAATACTTAAGATACGAAGATACGAGGACTTGCGCGGGTTTGCACAAAGTCCACACGAACACGATGGTAACAATCGATAAGCTAATAGTAGTAAGACATGGGAACTCACTTCAACATCCTAGTAATGAGTCATGATCTGATCTGTATTGTACACAATCACATGGGCCAGAGCTTACTCAGCTGACTGATCCTACTAAGTCCATGACAATATACTGCTGACGCAGTGTCATACCCTTGTATGTCAGTGTCCACTTCCCAGGCCGAGGTGTTCCGAAGTCCAGGTTGTAACATCACCCCCTTCTCAGGGTCAAGACCCCGGATCCACTGCGCTGCATTGCCTCCCTCAGGTCGGCAATGTGCTGCCCCTCCTCTGCTCCTGGGTGGTACGAGTTCCACTCATTTTTGATGCAATTGATTGTGTTGGCACACTGTAGACACATGACACATTGCTGCTGCATGACTCCGATCTTGTCCAACTCCTGGATCTTCTTCTGCAGCTCCAGCTCCTTGGCGATGTAACCTGCTTGAAGGCAATGGTAGCAATGAACTTTGGCCATCAGTGAGAGGTCTTTCATGCCCAATAGGGCCCACTGGCAGTAACAGCCCCAGTTGACTGACCCTCAGAGGTCGCTGTCCTGATCTAGAAAGACCAGGTTGTCATTGGTGTAGGTAGGTGTGGGGAAGTTGTAGTTGGGCTTGGCATGCACTGACTTCCCATACTGCTGGTCGCTGCCTCATCGATAGGTGAGGATGAAGGGGTCCACCATAAAGACAAGCTGTGTATACTGAGCTGGGTGCAATTGGCCCTGAGCATTGCATATCTGGAAGGGGATGTAATGCACTCCCCTGTTGTGCCTGTACCCCACTGGTGGCGGTGTTTCCACCCGCTGTCTGGAAACTGGACTTGGACTGTGTTCCTCTGCACAGTAGACTCAAACCAGGGGTTGAGTATCCTGCAGCATAATAATTGGTTCCCTGTTGGTGGTGCATGGTGGTGGGGTTTTGTCATGTGTCATGGTGAGGTGGGTGCCATAGGTGAGGTGATTGTTGTGTGGGCAGTGTTCTTGCAAGAGGTAGTGGTTGTATTCCCTGTCCTCTTGAACCTGAGTCTTGTCCATACGGAACTGAGGTCATGTGTTACATTCCTTCTGGATGTTCAACCCAACTTGGGTTCAGTTGCCTGTTTGCTGCTTGGTGGTGTCGAGAGTCTTCAGTATCCTGTAGGCAATGGCTAGGGGTGATACGCAAGGCATGGCTGATATAGGCCAGACAGAGAACGAGAAGAGGAAAGTTGAGAATGGTAGAACACCAAGTCAGCAAAGCGGCACAACTGGTAACAGATGGCCTCACTTAAGGGCAAACAAGGGAGAGGGGGGATAGGTGGTAAATGATGCGCCTCTGCTTTAAGGAGGGATCAAGGTACTACACCCTAGGACAAACTCTGAGTAGGGGAAGGTATTACACAAGATATCAAAGCTAAGGAGTCCATGCGCTTGAAGGCACACTACTTATACACAGAAGGGAGAGCTTTGAAGCTCAGTCCCACAGCTGAATCCTAATACACAGCTGCGAATCCTAATACAAGAAGCCAATGGCAATAATGCTCACAGCACAGGTCAGTAAGAAGTCTGGATCACAATCGATAAGGGCCATGAGGCGCCCCACAGTAAAGTCCACATCAGAAACAAGGCACAGCCCAGGACAGACTCATCTGGGCTCTTCTGGGCAAACACAAGGCAGGCCACATGCCAGGGTCACATGGTGGCCACCCCAGGACCTATTCCCAAGGTTCCTGATAGTGATTCTGTTGGATTAGTAATCTGTCACATGACCTGGACAAAGATGTTCCAGTTTGGTCACCCCGAAGAGGCGGGACCAGTTCAGTGCATATAAAACTATCCACCTCAGTAACCCAAGGTCAGGTAGCTCAGTTGGTAGAGCATCTGGTATATATCCAGAAGGCCTGGGTTCAAACCCCAGTCTGGTCACTTTTATGCGCGTGCTACAGATTCTGCTGTGGGGGGGGAGTGGTTGCTCACCGCACATCTGAAGTACACAGACTCCTCTTGTAACCTGGCCACTGCCATGTATACTTGTTCTTCCACACATGGCTCTTCTTCAACTTGCCAGTCCCACCAAGGGTCTTCAGGCATGTTGGCCAACTCCACAAAGGGGATGTCAGCAGTTGGTGGTTGGTTGTGTGGTGAATCTTGGGCAGGTGAGGGAAAAACCGTAACACTGACATCACTCACCAAAATCACCTGACTAACAAACAATATTCTAAAAAGAGAACCCCCTGACTGTATATAAGACACTCCCAACCATCCCTTGCTTGCTATCAGAACTCTTCCCACAACACATAACCCTGTACTGCCCCATACCCTCTCCCCACTTGCCCTCTCTGAAACACTGGCTACTCACTAATCTAAGTGCATTCAAAGCAACCCCCCTACGGCTCCAACCATTTAGTTTATGTTTACTCAAGAGCCAGTAAATAGACAGTAAACCATTGTAAACTGTTTATAAAACAATTTACAGTGATACCCCAAAACTTTTCTTGAAAATGGGCCCACTCAGTAGCAAATATATGAAATATAATGAAAATAGTGACTTGAAAATTAACTCTCACTAACAACATATTCAACAACTAACCCTATGTCATGTTATGGCCTGAGTTGCAGCTTGAGTGGGATCCTACTAGTAGGAAATCAAATGGGAAAAGTCTGAAGATGTTTGTGAGGTAAACTATTTAAAATTCCAGGACAACTCTAAGTGATCCAATTAGGCATTCCTGCAAGCATTCCTGAGTTATTTTACTTGCTCAACAATTGGCTTGGCTTGCAAAGAGTCAAGTCAGCTGGAGTCAAATAACTTACTTGGACATTTGGACCTTGATTTTGTCCATTGTTCCATTTCCCCTCCTGGACATTTCCAATGTCCACAAGAAGCTTTGTTGAGCCCTTGAGGACATCTTCAGGGAAGCACCCATCCCAGATCATTTCCAGGATCAGCTCTTACCTAAGTTAGGGGATTGACTGCAATTCCCTGTCATTGGTGATAAAGAGGAGGACCTGGAGTGGGCTCAAAATAGAACTAAAAACCATGTAAGAAGCCATCATAACTAAGCAATTATGGCTGATTCTTTGATAGACTTGGCCTGGGCACTCTTAGATAAAGGTATTTTTCCAGCTGTGAACCTTGGTTTTAATATGTGGCATGGACAGTACTTTCACCTCTGGACAAAATAGTGGTAGGGTCGATTACACCACCTGCATAGGTGATATACCCCTTGTCCTGATTGAGGTGAAATCACCATTGATCATGACGGCAGTGGGAAATTTGCTACTGCAGCACAGAATCACATTTAAATGGGTTTCCAATCAGCCTCTAGTGGAGAAAGTTCTCCTGAAGGTGAGTAGTTCTTTAGATGCAACACTAATTTTGACAATTCATGTAACACAATAGGCTGCTTTATATCTAGGCCTAAAGAGGATGGAATGGCTGTTTCTCACCTGTCACAACTACTGGATTATTTTTGCCAACTTGTCACAAACTATGGGAACCCTTCTCTTTACTTGCCAAGGTGTCATGATCATGTGACATGCTGTGTAAGTGTTTCCTAATTTAGACTCATGACTCCTATGACTGCCAGCTCAGCAGTGCCAGAGCCTTATGCTGCTGGCACTTGCATGTCCTCATGAAAATAGCTTAAAGTTTTGTAAGATATAAAAGACCTGTAGCCTACAATGTATTTCCTGATCTCAGTCTTCCTGAATCCCAGCACTGTTTTCCCTCTCTTCTGCTCTGCAAGTCCACCACTTTCTCACTTAGTCAGCAACCCAGACCAGCGCCCCAATTAATCAGACTTAGGCCATTGAGCTTGTCTGACTCAACTCCATTGGATTTAGGCCAATGAGCTCATCCATCAACCAACAATCTGAGGTCCTATATAACAGCCACCTGCTGGAGCATCATCACCTAATCCTCTGGAAAGTTATAACTAGATATAATAGGTTACAGATGTTACAAATATCTCAAGACCACTATAATCCTTGTGATATTGTCATAATCTCCCTTACCACTTTGTATCTACCACACCTTACTTTATACAAATTATAATACCATTGTAATTTCCTTGACAACTCAGTATCACTATGACATGATTATATACTAATTATAATATCCACTCAAAATAGGATTTCATTGTAATATAGTTGTGGCTCCCTAACACTGGTTGTTGTCATATTGTGATATCACTGTCATCTTCATATTGAATTACTACCTTGTATATAAAATTACTGCCTTGCTATATAAATAAAAGATAGTTGGTTGGGTATACAAGACTTATTGGTGTAGTGGTTGATGTTCAATCCTGGAAAACAAGTCACCTGATGTGGTCATGGGTTCAAATCCCATCTAAGGCAGGTTATAATGTACCTTTCAGAGGTAATTATTAATAATAATAGATAAGATAGGTGACAAATAATTAAAGGTAAAAATATATAGTGAAATTATGTCATCTGACAAGTACTACAAATTAAATTGTATATTTTTGTGACCCCATTATCAGCACATTGTGGTGCTCATTGTAACAATGATATAAGCTTGTTATTATACTTGCATAATCTGAGCCAGAGCTACACCTAGATATAGAGGGTTAATGTGTATTACAATATATTTCAGCAATTATAACTTGTTATAACAGCATTTCAATTTCCTGGAGACTTAGGTGATGATAACACAAGGTGCAGTATAAGATCAACTCTTGTTGGGATCAAGCCCAGAATGTTGCCAGAATAGACAACCTGAGGCCAGACCAATCAATTATGTAATTGCTGAATTACCATAGAATAACTGGATAATAACCAGAACCTGTGGAGATAGGAGCAGAAGCCCTACTCCAGACTCTCACATACATAAACTGCTGGCCTCACTAAATCCTAACAACTCTCAACTGTTTTGAGCCTTTCTCAGTACTATCTTGTCAACATCACACCATTCTGTTCAGGTCAGCATATACAATCACAATATGGAGTTTGATGATATTCTAGAAGACAGGGAAGAGGACAGGTCTCCAGAAGATAACTTCAATGATGGTTCAGGAACATATTGGGATAGTACAGGGACAGCCATTTCATCAAGGGTCCTGATCAGGGATGTCAATGGTGGTGCAGAGGCATGACAATTCCCCCATCTGGACACAGGTGGGCATCACAGTTTAGCTGAGCTGACATATCCAACATTATTGCTGGACAGATTGCTCCAGAGTGAAAGGCTAAACATGCTGTACAAGATGAGGCCCTTCTCATGAAGCTTTGTAAGACTCTCATAGACATTTTTGGGGACAAACCCTTCCCATATGAGTACCAGGATCTGCTCTTAGCAATGTTGAGGTGTCGGCTACAATTTCCTAGCAATCAAGAGGTGGAGGGTGATCCAGACTGAGATCAGAACTGAACTGAAGTTCATGTATGAATCCAATCATGGCTGAGGGACTATGGCTGACTCTTGGACAGACTTGGACTTGGGTGCTTCTAGATAAAGGCTTTCTTCAAGCTGCAAGCTACTGTTTGAACTTATACAATGGACACAAATTTGTCCTCAGGAGGGAGGACCCAGTTGGGCAAGGTTGACATCAAGACAGGGTTGATTTTACTGGGTTGGTAGGCAACACACCAGTTGTCCTTGTTGAAGCAAAATCACTGTCTGTCATGGTGATGGTGTGCAATTTGCTACTGTCATGTGGAATCAAGTTGAAATGGGCTCCCAAGCGACCTCTAGCAGAGAACATTCTTCAGAAGGTGAGCATGTCAACACTGATACTGATGTTGACAATTTATGTAACCATACAGGCTGCTTTATATCTGGGTATGAAGAACGTGGAATGGCTGTTCCTGACATGCCATAATCATTGGATTGTTTGCCACCTTGTCAAAGGAATTAAGAAAAAGGAACCCTTTCTAGCTTACTCACTAAGTTGCAGTATCAAGAACAACTCTGAACCCTTCCAAGCATTTCTTGGAGCAATCTTGTCCACTCTAAATGGAGTTCCTGTTCAGCCCAGCATACACAATACCCAAACAAGACTTGTCCAAATTCCAGAAGACAGGGAAGGTGGGCCTCTACCAGAAGATGGCGTTGGTGACAGTTCAGGAGCATATCAGGGCAGCTCAAGGACAGAAGGACAGCTGTTTCATCAAGGGGGCCAATTACCCATTCCCATGCAGGTGCTGGTCATTAGGCTGCAGAATTGGGATTAATGGTTCATCCAATACCTGGTTGTTTCCTGTCCACACACTCATCTACTTGCAGATTACTTTGTCTTCCTCACAATTCCCTGAATCCTTCCAATTATGGATACATCTTCATCCACTACCTGCCAACACATTTGCCCTTCTAAAATGTGCTAAGAGTGGAAATGGGAAACAACATATATGGTTGACCCACTTCATAGGTTACAGATCAACTGGCAGTGTCTAAGGCTCCAACCATTTAGGTTTAAAACAATTTTTAACTATTTACATGGTTTACTTTTACTATATTTACTGGCATGGTGGTGTTGAGACTGCCATTGTTGAGAGCTATAGGCAGGATCTTCTCTCTCACTGTCCTGGTGCCAATACTCTCAGGAACGCTCAGGAACGATCTGCACAACATGTTTGTAAAAGCTGTGGCCCCCTATAGTGACAAGGGTTCAGATGGGGAGGGCTCCCCCATGGTCTGTAAATGGGAGTTTTCTGGCCACATTATCTTGAAATGTCACGACCCAAAAGGCAGGGTAGGCAGGGCACCCAAGCTCAAGGACCTCCTGGAAGAATGGAATTCCACTTGTGCCAGATTCTCCAAGGATAAGAAGGATCCCATTGCTGTTGCTATTCAGTCCATCAAGAAAAATAACTTCAAATATCTTGCTTGTTCTGGTTCTGCTGCTGAGGCACAGCCTGGGGCAATTGAGACCCTCACTCACCAGCTCCTTTCTGGTCTCTATGAAGTATCTATCATCCAACAGTCCAACTAAGTAAATAAACTAAATAGTAAACAGTAAACAGTTATCCCAAGACCCTTTAGAGTCAAGAGGAACTGTTATCCAAATTTGGCCTCAGATCAGAAGGTTTAAGTGTGCTAATATGTTCAACACTTTTGAACACTGTTGAATACTTTGAACTTGGCCCTGAACATCACTGGATGGAATTTATATTTTTATGCTGACAAAATTTTAACACTTCTGTGATAAAAGGCAATTCCTTTTCCTCTATTTTTTACAGTCAAAAATGTGAATCTGATAATTATATACTATTAAGCCAAATTAATGTTGAAAAATGATATCAAAATGGTATTTATATAATATAATATTTCCACAATCTATAGAGTGGGAAAATATATTATTATTTAAGGATTTCATTTAGAGCTTTAAAAATTGAGAGCCAAACCAGTGGCCAACACCATTTACACATAAAATAAAGAAGTATCATTTGCATTTTTTTAACCTATTTCTATGTAAAACATTGTAGAAGAATATCCACTGTTTGAGATTGTAACAAAATTATATCAAATAAATATTATTTAACATCATTTTTCAATCTGAATTTAGGCTAATAATATATAACTATCATATTTGGTTTTTATATTGTAAAAAATCAAGGAAAATGAATAGCCTTTTATTATAGATTTTGTTTCCACCCAATGTCACCTCAGAACTTGCCTCAGAACACCTCACATTTGTACAGATGCCCTTCTCAATACCCTTGGTACTAGACTTCTTAAAGGTATGAATGCTTGGTATATATTAGAATAGAGGCTTGAATAGATGTATAAGTGAGCAGATGTCTGCATAAAAGACATAGCTCAGCTATTGTGACACTGAAACTTGAAATTATATAATCAAGTTTTATATAACTGCAAAGAATATAACTGAATACTAGTTGTAAGACTAGTAGTAAGTTTTATACTCTGCTTCCACAGAGCAATGAGATAATGAAGCTGTGGACATTGGAAATGACCAGGAGGGGAAATGAAACAATGAACCAAATCAAGGTCCAAATGTCCAAGTAAGTTATTTGACTCCAGCTGACTTGACTCTTTGCAAGCCAAGCCAATTGTTGAGCAAGTAAAATAACTCAGGAATGCTTGCAGGAATGCCTAATTGGATCACTTAGAGTTGTCCTGGAATTTTAAATAGTTTACCTCACAAACATCTTCAGACTTTTCCCATTTGATTTCCTACTAGTAGGATCCCACTCAAGCTGCAACTCAGGCCATAACATGACATAGGGTTAGTTGTTGAATATGTTGTTAGTGAGAGTTAATTTTCAAGTCACTATTTTCATTATATTTCATATATTTGCTACTGAGTGGGCCCATTTTCAAGAAAAGTTTTGGGGTATCACCGTAAATTGTTTTATAAACAGTTTACAATGGTTTACTGTCTATTTACTGGCTCTTGAGTAAACATAAACTAGTAAACAGTTGGAACCTTAGCAGTGTCTAGCAAGGTCACTTTGACAACAAGATTTCTGCTGTCAGGAAAAGGTGGAGGGCAGGTTCTGCTACACTTGGTATGGGGAGCAGAGGTGCTCAGCCCGTAAGAGGAATTGCAGAGGTTGACTCTTTTGTGTCCCCACACCCAAATTGTTGAAACCCAGATGTTACATCTGATGCTTCCTGGGCTGCAGTCCAGCGCATTGTCAATAGGATTAAAGGTTATGTTCATTAGGTGTTCATAGTGATTGGTCCAGGTAGCCCTCAGGTTGACGAGGGCTACCCAAGGGGCTACCCGTACCTGTACCCATCCTCAAGGGTACGGGTTCCTGCAGGTACAGGTTGGGGGTGTCCAAGGGGGTGGTGGGATTGAAATTAAATACCAGGGGTCAATCTTTTCAATTTCAGTCATGTGGGCCACACCCTACCCACCTTCCTTTTATGGTATGTTACTCTCACGTATGTTTTTCTTTTTCTTTTTCAAAGAATAATACTATTCACGGCAACGACACCGAGATAAGATGATTTATTGAGGTGCACTACAATACAACAACACTACTCTAGATATGCTATAAACTGTCACTACTACCCTCATTGTTGGGCCGCAGTTCAGAGCCACTGCAGGCTGAGGCTGGCCCACAGCAAGGTCACTGTCCCGGCCCCTTCGTCGTTGTCATCGTTGTTGTAGGGGATGCACACAGCAGAGGACTGCATGAGTGTGCAGAGCCAGAACTGGCGTGAAGTGCCCTCCACCCCAGCCCATGTTGTCATCATTGCCAGCAGCGTGAACAGGTAGTGGGTAGTCCCGTTGACGTCATTAGACTTGTTACTAGTCGCCGAGCGTGTGCAGGGCCAGGACAGGTGGTGGAATCTTGAGTGGAATGGCCCTCCGCTGAAACCTGTGTTGTCGCCATCACCATCTTGTCATCGTTGGGGCATGTACGGCTTAGTGCAGCCAAGTGCCTCACTCTGCAGTCCCTGTCCGAGTCGTTGTAGTCACCATCATCAGGGGCACAACAGGTGACAATGTGGGTGGGTGGTTCCATCGCTGTCCCTGCCGTCATTGCTGTCAAGGGTGCACAGGGATGGCAACAGCAGTGTCATGAACTCTCCCTTCTGCACTATGCTTGGCACTATTCCCTTTTCTTTTCTTTTCTTTTCTTTTCTTTTCTTTCCTTTCCTTCTTCCTTTCTGTTATCTGATCCCGATCTCGATCTAATCTGATCCCATCAACTGATGGCTATCAGATCTAGATACTGCATGCTTCTCTTCTAGCCCCTTCTGATCTCCCCCTTGTTTCACCTATACTGAGATGCCAGCTAGCCCTGTACCCTGGTAGTATATAAGACTCCCTGTAATAGGCCATAGCTCCTTAGCTTTGGCTTAGTCAATCTACTGCATTAGTCTCCTCTCCTCTCAGTCTCTTGCAGGCTCCCTTACCCTCAGTACTCTTGCCTTGTTGGCAGAGACTCTTTACCTGTGGACTCAGCACCCTTAGGACAGGGGCTGTCACTGACACTTGGTGCCCTTGCTTAGTCAGCAGGGCCCAGTTGGACTTAGGTGCCGTTGCACTCAGTGCCAGACCGACTCCACATTCCTTGGCCTCAGGCCAGATTGGTTACAGAACGTGGATGCCCCAGCAGTGGCATAACAGGCAGCAAAGCGTCCCTGTTGCAGAACCTGTTGTCGTCATTGTTATTGAGGGCACATGGAGGGAATGCTCAGGCATGTGTAATATGTATTCCAAGTCGTTGTCATGGTGCCTTGATATCCAGGCTGCCTAGAGCATCACCGTGACCTAGATGGGGTTCGACGTTTCGTAGAGTCTACAAAATGTCGAAGTCACAAGTGAAATGAATAACTTACACATCACTTAGCTACTGTTACAGTAGAGGTCTTGATCAACTACTGTGTGACTTGGCCCAATCCAAGCTGAGTCATTGTTTGTGCAGGGCAAGTTATGGATGTGGGAATAAATGTTTTCCCTTGCACCTTTGTCTACATCGATCTTCTACTGGCAGTGGTTCAAGTTGTTACAGTAACCATCACGAAGAAAAACACAGTTTCAGTGAGCACATGTAATCTGACATCAATCTGCAGGGCCACCACAAAATCTCCCATCACCCCAAGCTGCATGTGCTTGCGACCGCTGACAGACCTGCTGGTCTCGCCTTTCCCTTTCCCAGCTGCTCACAGATGCTATTTCAAGATTCTACAAGCACATTCTTGAGAACGGGCTCAACTGAGTTGTCCACTATGATCTCTAGCACACCCCAACTTGCGCCAAGTTTGAGCACACACCTTGGCACACACAGTATGTTCTACTTTCTGTTCACACTCCCAGGAGATCTCACCTTCTGTTCACTCCCCCCCTTTTCTCTCTGTCAAGCCTATATGAACTTATCCTAGTGTTCCCGGTGTGATGATGATGATGGCGATATGACAACTACAATGACACAGGCTGCAACAGAGGGCACCCTGCCAACAGCCAGCTGTGCTCACCCTCAGCAGTGGGACCATCCACCACTCTTTGGCATCCTGCTCCGATGATAACGACCTTGATGGCGACATGGGCTGCGATGGAGAGCATTCCACACCATTGCCAGTCCAGTGTGCACTGCCAATGATGGCAACAGCAACAGTCCTTACAGCATGCACTCCCAATGGCAACGACAATGATGACACTCAGTAAAAAGGGAAGTCGCAAGAAAGTCGCTAAAATAGGACGTCGGTCAGTCAAAGTCGAACCACTAGTCAAGATTTTTGCACAAGTCAGGAAAAGTCAACCAAAGTCATTTGAAATTTGGAGAAAAAAACCAAGATATTATTTTTGAGGACATGAGATGGTCAGTCAAAGTCAATACCAGTCAGGTAAAGTCTATTGAACTTAGGGAATAAATTAAGGAAAAAACGCGAACACCAGGGTGGGTGTGGGTGGGATGGGGATGGGGAACATGGGGGTGGGTGTGGGTGGGATGGGGATGGGGAACATGGGGGAGGGTGTGGGTGGGATGGAGATGGGGATGGGGAACATGGGGGTGGGTGTGGGTGGGATGGGGATGGGGAGCATGGGGGGTGGGTGGTGGGATGGGATGGGGATGGGGAGCATGGGGGGGGTGTGGGTGGGATGGGGATGGGGAATATGGGGGGGTGGGTGGGATGGGGATGGGGAAACATGGGGGATGTGGGATGGGATGGAATATGGGGGTGGGGGGATGGGATGGGAAACATGGGGATGGGGATGGGAAACATGGGGATGGGGATGGGAAACATGGGGATGAGGAACATGGGGGTGGGGGTGGGGGTGGGGGGTGTGGAATGTGGGTGCTTGGTGTTGGTGTGGGATGATGATAGGGAAGCATTGCCTCTGCTAGCTATACCCTGCATTGGCTGCTTCTGGTGCTCCACATTAATTGCCATTTGAAGGAGGGTGTTTTACACCATGTGCCACAGAGCCCCTAGCTCTGTCTTCTTTCCTGATGATGTTTCAGAACAACAAGAATGGCCATGCTATTGCTCACATAGGTGCACATTTGCCATATGAGACAAGTTGAGAACATGAGAAGACCTAAGCACTATGACTTGTTTCACCCTGTAGATTGTCATCCCACCAGATCTGTTAACAAGGCCAGCATCGCCTCTGCTAGTTATACTCTGAACTGGCTGCTTCTGGTGCTCTACATTCATTGCTATTTGAGGGAGGGAGTTTCACACCATGTTCCAGAGAGCCCCCAACTCTGTCTTCTTTTCCTGACAATCTCTCAGAACAATATAAGAGTCAACCTGGTGTTCTCTTATGCAGCACAATACCATTGTCGTTTAATCCCTTCCCTCTCCTATGCTTCAAATATTCATGGAAAGAAGCCTATCATTGTAGACATTTTTCAATCTCTTTATACATCAATCACAAGTACAAGCCATCTATCTTACTACTTTATTACTCATCTTGCTCTTCAATACCATCCTCACTAGAGCTAAGCATATCTAATCCTGGGTGCTTTCTCAGGATATGAACCTTTGACCCCCATGCCCAAATACCAACCAGTGTAATAAGGCTAGATGTTTTTAACACCATGCAGTCTTTTGACCACTCTCCACACCATCTCCCTAGTACATTCCTCATCCCTTCTAGCTCATGATAGACCACCAGACTATAGCCATAGTCTTGCAAAAGATAAAATGCCAATGCCTCTCCAAAGATAGGCCCATCCTCTCCTTGAGCCTCAAAATGTCTAGATGACCTTGAGGCTTCACCTCCCTTCTCAGAGATTCTGCTCCTCAAAGTGACATCTCCTGGAATTTTGCACTTTCCCCATCTTTGAATTATGAGGTCCATATCCAGAGTGACTTCAAGAAAATCACAAATGGCAGCAAGGTGATCATAATGTTCTGAGGGCTCTTCTATCTCAGTCTTTTTGATTGGCAGTGACTGAAACAGGTGTTCTGTTTTCCTCCCTTCTTTAGGGGGAACAGCCAGGAATGGATACTGCAAGGTCAACACCTTGGTGCTTGCCCTTTCATATAGAATTGTGGCTATATTGGCAAAGGGTGCCTTCTTGGATCTGACTTTGTGACCAATCTCTCCAATTGCCCTCTCAACTGTAGCTTGAGAACCAAATCTGATTGAGCCATTCCAGAAAATATGGTGTGGGACATGGATTAATTGCCAGATGCACAGTCTGCATCTTGAGACCTTGACTGGGTCATCCCCAACATAAAGCCTCTCAAATCCTTGGAGGAAGGACTTGATTAGATTTTGTAAGGATGCTAGGTCTTCATCAGACTTTGGTGAATGAGACATTGCAGCTTCAACAATGTCCACAAATTGTGCAAAGTTCCTCAACACATCTCTATCAAATCCCAGCTCCCATGCCATTGGAATGATATACCAATGAAGGAGGGCCATCCATTCATAGACTTTGTACTGGCTTTGGCGCTTTTTATATGGGTTCCTAATTGGCCCACAGAGAGATGAAGGAAGGGTCTGTACTGCCTTTTCAACCTGTGCACCAAGTTCTGAAGCTATGTCTTTATCCATGTGTATCTTCTCATCAATGGAACTGTGTGTCACCCACAAATCCCAGATGTGCACCATGCAGTTTTCATAGAATAAATGGAAGGGGTCCAGTGGGAAGAATGATGGATGTGAAAATGTAGGACTGGCTGCACATATTGTCAGGCGAGAAATTCCTGTCTCCTTTACAATCCTCTGGTGCTCTGCTTGGGTTCTTGCAGACTCAAGCCTTTCAATAGTCTGCCAATAATGCCTTTGGCCTCGCATGGGTAAGTTGTCCAGGTCAATAATATGGCGATCTGGATTATGTCTCTCCTTTTGAGGTGGAGAGACTGGATAGTACTGGGCCCTAGCACCTCTGTCCTTGGCAGGGCGGGCACCTTGTACCAAACTAAAGCGATCTCCATAAAGGGCTGAATGTCCTGCCATCCCACTCAACTTGGCAGATCCAAGCATGTCTCCTTTTACACCACAGAGATATGCTCTCAGAACAAAGTAGGATGAATCAACAGCATCCCATGTCCACATCCCCACACTTGCCATTGCCATCTCTTCAAAAAGGGGATATATGAAGGACTCTATGTTCCCAGGTGCTGTTGGGCCTGGGATTGCAAGTGGAATGATGACATTGTTTGCCCTGTAGCACATCTCTGGTGGGAGATTGAGCAGCACAACAATTAAGAGCCACATATTGGACTGCTTTTTCATGGTGAGCTGAGCACCATCTGTAGAGATTGACAAAGCAGTGTCCCTTCCATCATCAAACAGCCCCAATTTTGTGTGGTGGGAAATATGATTGTCAGAGTTGGCAAACTCTGACCTCTTTACACCAGCACCCCTTGCAAGCAAATCTAGTGTCCTCTTTAAGCATTCATCCCTATGGCGCATCTCATGGGATGTCTCTGCATTGGCATAGTATGCCTGAATGATGGGAGTGATGGGCATGTAGAGCATGGTTGCCCTTGGCTTTGGTTTGGCTGTAGAGCTCTGTTGTGGTTTGTAGCGCAGTTCATTACAGTCTTTGTATGAGCAAGTGGACTGAGAATGGGAGTCTCCAGTGTATGCCATGCAACTTTTAGGGCACATATCAATGAATGAGGGGTGTAGCCCAGTGAGGTCTTCAGCTAGCTTTCTGACCCTATAAAGGCTGAGGATTTCCTCCTCTGTGGCCCCTCCAAGTACTTGTGCATGGGCATTGTATGCTTTGACAGTGCCATTGGACCCTATCCATGCAAGGTAGTGCTGGAGGGATTATGTCTCTGCCCTGGATAGTGTGTGTTGCCATGGGGGATGAGGAGGACAAGGAGGGAGTGTATAATCCTTCAACAGCTGTTTCTGAAGCTGGATGATAATTTCTGGCAAATCACCACCACCACTACCACCAGAGGGTCTATATGAAGACTCATAAGGGGGAAAGTCCTCATCAGATCCTAAAAAGCCATCATTATCCCCCAGTTGGCTGGAACCAGAGCCAGATTCAGAGCCAGGGTCTGGAGTAGCATTTAAGGTCTCTTCTGGAATCCTAAAGATGACAGAGCTATCAACATCATAGTTTGATGTATTGTCTGGCTCTGTGCCCATAGGGCCTCCCTCCTGTGGGGTGTCTATGGTGGCATTAGAATAAAAACATAATAGGTTCACAATATATTACTCACAATTATCATCAACAATCATAGCATCATCATTGACCATCCCCCTCTCTGGATAAGGAGATCCAGGTTGCTTAGATGACTGGGACTCCTCAGCTAGGCTGGTAAGCAGGTCTGAGAGCTGCTGATGACAGCTCTGGACAAAGTCCACAGTGTTCTGAGCTGCATCAGAAGCTATCAGATTGTTTAGGTGCTTCAGGTTGTCCCTGGAGTGGAACCTAATAGTCCTCTTAGAAAGCTCCTTATTTGAGGTGCACTTATAGCATGGACAAATATATTTTAATATTGGGGCCATGGTTGTTGTAAGAAGATGTATATGTACTAGGTAGCACAGATGCTGATGGCCTGCAGATAACAAGTTGCGAGGACGAGCGTCGGTAACCCGCGGGCTAGCGCTGCCATTTTTTTGTCAGCGCAGAGCGAATGTTGACTTCGTGTTTTTTTCGTTCTCTCTACCTCACTCTCCGTCACCCATCCTCCACCCATCCTCCGTCTTCCATTACTTCCATCTTCCATCTCCCTTTTTCTCAATCATGTCGATTCTCTTTGATGACCAGGACGAGCCGTTGTTAAACCTCGATGACATGGACGACGAGGACGACGAACCGTTTCGGTCTTGCGCCCCGAGCGCGGCTTTCTCTGCAACCGCAAGTACGCGGTCTCTTGGAACGCCTTCTTCTCTGCTCTCTCAACCTTCGGGCCTCCCCATCCAATCCATCGCCCGGCTGACTCACGACGAGCTCACACACAACCCCAAGTTCGTCAAGTATGTTGACATGGTCAGCCACCTTCAAGAGCTCCTCAACTTGCGACGAAATCCCTCGACGACGACGAACTGTGAGTACCAGCCTTTTTCTTATTTTCTTTTTCCTGACCGTTTCCCTTTTTTTTAAATATATATATTAGCTACAACCGTTAGCTCGGCGACTACCTCGTCCCTGCGCCCAAGCGAGTCTGCTTCGCAGATTTCCTCTGGCGCTGCCAGCTTGCGACTCCCACTCCTTCCTCATCGACCGCTCGCCCGCCCTGGATTGCTACCCGGAGTCTGTCGTCTGGACCACCAAGGATTGCAAGACCGATCCCGATGTCGGCGGCTCTGCCAGCAACTCGTCCCGACCCCCCTATGCACCACGCGGTCCGACATGAAAATGGGAAGATGATCTCAGATCCAGAGTGGCAGTCGATCCGCCAAGCTGCGTTCACTGTCGCCCGCTCCCACTTGGACCCACTTCGGCGTGATCCCCGCGCCATTCCCGAGAAGATGCACAAGAAGACCTTCATGAAGGGCGCCTTTCTGAACGAGTGGCTTGACGCTGTCACAGCGCTCGAACGTTTGTGTCCTCTCCTCTCACTGTGCGCCGGGAATTGGAAGGGCGATATGGTCCTCGGTTCGGTGCTGAAATCCTGCCTCTGGGTCTCCCCTACTTCTCGACCCTCGACTCCTAGTCTCGTCTCATCATCCTGTCCCCCTCTGTCCAGCCAAGTCACCTCTTCTTCCCGCGCCGCGGCTTCTCGCCCCTCCACTCCCTCCAGTGTCGCCCCTCGCCGCCCCTCAGAGCTGTCCCCTCGTCGCGCCTCGTTTAAGTCCCCCCATCCTCGACCGCGTGCACCGGCACAGTCACCCCGGGAGCCAGAGTCGGCGAGCAAGGCCGGCTCCAAGGCCAAGCGTAGGCGCGATCCAAGCCCGCCACGGCGAAACGGAAAGCGTTCCAAAGCCAACGAGGGTGCCAGTGGGACATCCGCGGCTTCCGATCCAGGTAAGTATCAGATATATTCGACGCGCCGTTGGCTAATGAATTCATAGTTCAACGGTCTCCTTCCCCCCGCCCCGCCTTCATGTCATTACTCCAACCTGACCCGGCCTCTCAGTCGGTAAGTTTCGACTTTAACCCTTACCACCGAACCACTGACATCCCATATTGCCGTTCACAGACCCCGAGTGCCGAAGCTGCCCCCTCCAAGACGCCGCGATCCAAGCAGGACCATGCCACGTCATGCGCCAAGGTTCCGTCGACACGGGCAGCCAAGGCCAGGGGCAATCGTGCCGCGGTGACCGACGACGACGACGACGACATGGCTACCAAGCCAGTGTCTGGGTCTCGTCCGGTGACCCCCGTCGAGGACCCTGGGTGCCAGAGCCCGTCATCTAAGGTAATGTACATTTTCATCGCTACTTTCTACAGTACTAATGTTTGTAGAACTCGAGCGAACCTGCCCCTTCGAAGACGACGCGCTCCAAGCAAGACCACGCTTCGTCATCTGTCAAGGCTCCATCGACACGGGCAGCCAAGGCCAAGAGCAATCGTTCCGCGGTGACCGACGGCGACGACGACGTGGCTGCCCAGCCAGTGTCTGGGTCTTGTCCGGTGACCCCCGTTGAGGACCCCGGGTGCCAGAGCCCAAGATGGGGTGCCCAAATCCAGGTCAGAATGGCGACTTCGTCATTCGAGGTAACGTACCATTTCGTCGCTACTCCTCTTTACTTCTAATGGTTCATTTTTTTGTAGAATTCGAGCAAACCTGCCCCCCCTCTCAAGACGACGCGTTCCAAGTCAGACCACGCTTCGTCATCTGTCAAGGCTCCATCGACACGGGCAGCCAAGGCCAAGGACAGCCGTTCCGCGACAGACGACGATGCGGCTGCCCAGTCGCAGCCCAAGTCGCGTTTGGTGACCCCCGCTGAGGACCCCGGGCACGAGAGCCCTGATCAGGCCGGAATGGCGCCTTCATCGTCTGAGGTATGGTTTTGTCTCATCGCTATGCTGTCTGGATCTTCTAATGGTTCATTATTTGTAGCATTCGGATGACGACGACGAGTCGCACTCGCACCTCCAGGTTCTCTTGCGTGACGAGCTTAGACAGTGGGTCGATGAACACAAGATCGAGTCGCAGGGCAAGCGGCCGACAAGAATTGGTATGTCGCGCCCCCTCTCCCCCTTTCCTCTTCGGCCTGTTACTCACTCTGTTTTACAGACCTCATCAAGGCGATCGCAGGAGTGGCAAAGTCGGAACAGCCCTCCAAGGAGGACATCGAGAGCATCATTACTGAGGTAAGTCCCCGCTTCTTAAACTATTCGATTATACTAACTCTGCTCCAGCGCAAATCAAAGCGCAACACGAAGGCTGCATAGCAGCCACCTTTATATCTTTCACTCGCGCTCTAGGTACTGTCGGCGGTGGTGGCGTGTTTCGATTTTGAAAAAAAATATATACATTTTTTGCTGTCGGAGAAACCTGGTCATATTGTGTGACTTTCCTTGACTTTGACTTTCAAAGTCAGTCTGCAGTCAAACAAAGTCGGTTTGTAGTCAATTGAATTAGCTGACTTTTGATTGACTCTTGTTTGACTAATAATTGACTTTCGAAGTCAATTATTAGTCGAACAAAGTCAGTTCATAGTCAATGCATTCTTTGCTTGATTTTTTGTGACTTTGGTTGACTTTGAATGACTATGACTGGTACTTGACTTCAATAGTCAGTCAAAAGTCGGACCTCAGTCAATAAAAAGTTGTTGACTTTTGTTGACCTCTTGTCGACTTTTTAATGACTGGAACTTGACTTCTGTAGTCAATTCAAAGTCAAAAGAAAAAGTCAATGAAAAGTCAATGACTTACATTGACTTTTCATTGACTTTTCATTGACTTTTTTGTTGACTGGAGCTTGACTTCTGTAGTCGATTCAAAGTCGAACAAAAAGTCATTGAAAAGTCAATGACTTACATTGACTTTTCATTGACTTTTTTGTTGACTGGAGCTTGACTTTGGTAGTCGATTCAAAGTCGAACAAAAAGTCATTGAAAAGTCAATGACTTACATTGACTTTTCATTGACTTTTTTGTTGACTGGAGCTTGACTTTGGGTAGTCGATTCAAAGTCGAACAAAAAGTCATGAAATTCCATGTAAGTCATGGACAGTCCATTTGACTTTAGAGTGACTATACATTGACCTTAGCTTGACTTTTTGACTAAAGCCTGACTTTCAAAGTCAAAAAGAATAGGATGTCAGTCAAATAAAAAGTCAATGACTTTTAGCCGACTGTTTGAGTGACTTCTATCTGACTTTGAGTGACGTTTGAGTGACTTTCAAAGTTGAAAAAAAGGAGTCAGTCAAGTAAAAGTCAATGACTTTTAGCTAACTTTTTGGTAGTTCCCTTTTACTGAACTAGGCCTCATCCCCATCCCACCCACACCCACACCCACACCCATGTTCCCCATCCTCATCCCACCCACACCCCCCCCATGTTCCCCATCCCCATCCCATCCCCCACACCCACACCCATGTTTCCCATCTCCATCACCCACACCCCCCCCCATGTTCCCCATCCTCATCCCACCCACACCCACCCCCATGTTCCCCATCTCCATCCCACCCACACCCACCCCCATGTTCCCCATCCCCATCCCACCCACACCCACCCCCATGTTCCCATCCCCATCCCACCCACACCCACCCATGCCCCATCCCCATCCCACCCACCCCCCCATGTTCCCCATCTCCATCCCACCCACACCCACCCCCATGTTCCCCATCCTCATCCCACCCACACCCCCCCCATGTTCCCCATCTCCATCCCACCCCACCCACCCCCAGTTCCCCATCCCCATCCCACCCACACCCACCCCCATGCTCCCATCCCCATCCCACCCACACCACCCTGGTTTCGCGTTTTTTCCTTAATTTATTCCCTAGTTCAATAGACTTTACCTGACTGGTATTGACTTTGACTGACCATCTC
>JAKELI010000457.1:0-36777 GCA_021525025.1 Lactarius hengduanensis
TTTTTTTATTTTAAAAGGCCCACCATATCAGAAAACTGCTCAAGTACAGTAATCATGTTAGTGATACATATACAGAGAGAGAAGTAAATTGTGTGATAGAACTACACTCCAGTTCCTTGTCTTAAATTTTTTGGCCAATCTCTCTTGTGACAGTCTTGTTACACCACTGCTGGGCATCCTGTATCTGTAATGATCCCAACTCAAACAGCTTAAGGTGCTATGACACATTCTGGCAGGCCATCCACTCTGTCATGGCAGATGATGCAAAGGGCTGGTACAACCACTGTGGGTACCAAGTCCCTTCATAGTTTTTTTTGTATCTACTGGTGATGCACCCATGAATACATGACTCAGACTATTGGAGCCTATTCAGCATACAGGTGCATCAAACCCCAAAAGTTGAGGGAAAGCTATTGCCTGCGTTCTACAATGTGGGGACTTTGGCTGGGACTGGTGGGATAGCTGACAAAGCTACCTCACCTTCATAGATGTGGCCCTGTACATGCTGCCCTATCACCATCCTTGTCTGACTTGGCCCCATCTGCCAATAGTCCTCACTTTGATCACCTCATCTGTGAGAACTTCTTGATCTTTGGGACCCTCTCTCCAGATCCTGCAACACCACCTCTTGTTGAGAAAAGTTTACAGGTGCCCAAGTTGTCAACCCTTGTCTCCACCAACCAAAGGGATGAAGAGGTTTCACAAAACTGGTGGAAGTGGAGGGCAAGATCACGTCCAGGCCCCCAAATGATGCCAGGAGTTCAACTGGTAGTGAGTACAGGTCCACTGGAATCCTTATACTGAGGGTCGACAAACTCTTCCTTATATCAACATAACTCAGGCCGCACCAGTTCATATTTGTCCAGGAGCCATCAGGAGCTCCATCAGTGTTGGTACCCTCAATTCTGCAGGCAGTCAAAAGGACCAAAAAGTGAGAGGCCGCAGACCTCGCTGCAGGTCTAGCATACTGGGCCATGACACTCATGCATGGTATACAGGGGGTTAGTATTGACAGGAGCCAGATGTGATGGACCTAGAGTGGGCATCAACGCAGCCAAACACAGTGTGTTTGGCACTGTGGAGTCCCCTGCAATATTGACAGAACATGCACCTCAAGCGTCACACAAATGATCTGACCTCTTTTTGCAGGTCGGTGGTCAAACTTGTTGACATTTCATTTGGTGGTGTATGGATTGTTTGCTTTTCCAAGCAACTGGAAAACTAGGTGAGTTTCTCATTGCATTTGCTCATTTTGCAGTGCTTACCATGTGCTTGGCCCACAATGTCAGGTCCTCATAGGTCAACTCCTTGTGCCCTCTGCTTGTGTCCCCTGCCAACTCCTTGACCAAACAGTATACCTTTCCCCCAGAATGTGCCTGTTACAGGCAAGGTGTTGCTGCAGCTTGATGAGGCAGTCCAGCTGCTGCATCATGTCTGGACTCAGTGCTGGGGGAGTGTTGTCTTTGCAATGGTGATACAACCACACTCTCCCTGGGCCCTGAAAAGGCTAATTTTGCATTTTATAGCTCTCTCTTTACTCACTCACACTCAGCCACACTCATCCATGCTTTGTGCACTTTCTAAGTGCCGCTTTCCCACATGCTTCCATGCTTTCCCATGCTCTCTGTGTGTGCTCGGTCTCCTGGACTCTCCCCTTTGCATTTTAGCTTTCCCCTGTTTATCTAATGCACCCCATTCCTTAGCTTCCCTAGTATATAGGCCATGTAATTGCAACTTTACACCTCAGGTTATAGCAGAGACTTTCCCTCACAGACTTCAGACTTTTGAGCTCAGTGTCACTCACTCCCTTGTGTTCCCAGCATGTCATACCTGTGTGTGGCCTTAGCAACTCTTTCCTGATGTGTTCCCGACCCTGGCGGCCACTCATACGATGTTTCATGCCATGCCGAAGCATGTGCGACCATTGACAATCACCTACAACCAACCAACCCCGTTTCCATTCCCTACCATGCTGCACTTGTTTTACGATCAAGCGGTGGGCTCGCAGATACGCTGCTACCACTTTGTCGCAATAAGGGTCGGGGTGGGCTAACGGGCCAGGTCGCTGACTAAGCGCAAGAGCGGTGACCTGCACTGCAGGGGAGAGGACAAGGGGAGAATGGCAATAGCACTTGGATTCAACAGGGAAGCAACAAGGGTTACAAGACTAGAACAAAGAATACAGAGTAAACTACAGGTCATTTTATACACTAAAGAGATCCTATTTTTAGTGCAATCTCTGAGCTGGCAGAAAGTCTGGAACAAGTCTGAAACACAGAAGTAGAGAAATTGAGATTTTTCCAAGAGAAAATAGAAGTAGAAGCGAGTAATCTGAAACGATCGATGGCACGATCTGTGATCGTGACAACTTGTGTGTGGCTCCAGCCATTTGACATTGACACGTCCGCAACCACCATGGACCCCTATGCAACATCTCGCACCCTGCAGAGGCCTGTGTTACATGCTGTGTCGCCTTTGCACCCCCAATTCCTTCTCAGACTGTTTCCTAACACTTAGGGACAGTTTAGTGTATCAACAGTGTTCCTCCTTCCCCTTCCCCTTCCCCTTCCCCTTCCCCTTCCCCTTCCCCTTCCCCTTCCCCTTCCCCTTCCCCTTCCCCTTCCCCTTCCCCTTCCCCTTCCCCTTCCCCTTCCCCTTCCCCTTCCCCTTCCCCTTCCCCTTCCCCTTCCCCTTCCCCTTCCCCTTCCCCTTCCCCTTCCCCTTCCCCTTCCCCTTCCCCTTCCCCTTCCCCTTCCCCTTCCCCTTCCCCTTCCCCTTCCCCTTCCTCTTGGACTTCACACATGCAGATTCATGCTGCAGGTTGCAAAGGTCAGTTCATTATATCATTCCTATGTACCTTATGACTCACCATATCTTTGACCTCCATTGACACTGCACATGTCTGTGCCAAACGCACCTTTCCCACCAGTCAGGCAATCCTATCTGCCCAGTCATATTGAGATGCAAGGTCTTTCCATGCGCTGCCTTTTCCACTGATCTGGATCACAATGTGGACCATGCTGTGGGGCCTATTAAGTTGACAAAGCACCTCCCCAAGGAAATCTAGCCACTTCATGTCAGTCTGCATGGTGAATGTGTGTTTCATGTAGCCATCAACCACCTCAGTCTGGAATCGCCAGACTTCAAGCCGTCAACAATCTGCTTCCCAGCATGAAGGTATGTGACGCTCACCTCCATTGCTGACTGATGAACAGCATACATGAAGGTGATACTCACAGTGACAAAGGAGACTGTGGTGAGATATCAGGGTAAGCTGGAAGCAGCAACAGAGTAAGTCTTGCAGGTGAAGCAGATGTGGAGTCTGGCACACAACAGATGAGAACTGGTGTGGTGCCAGAGCGTACAGGGTACACTACTTATACTGCTACAGAGAGTGATGCTAGTAACAGCAAGTCACAGTAAATACAAGGACGCATTGTTCTGTACACGGACAAAGGAGTGGATACAAAGAGAACAAGGCGTAAAGAACAAGAAGAGTCCAGACTATGATATCATAGTGACATCACAATAAAGATAAGGGAACAAAGGGAAGTACATAGACGTAGTACAAGGACAGTTCCAGAGTGGTCCATGATGTCATGTACATGTGGTGATGTCATAGATAAGAAAGTACAAGAAGTCCGAGATTGTAAAGATCAAAATAATCTAATCTACAAGTCCTGTATATCTAATCTAAAGCAGTCCGTTATCTGCATGTCCTTTGAGCCGCTAAGTGCGCTCAGGCCACTTATCAACACTGACTTCTCTGTTGGGGTAGGGTCTGGCCAGCTGGGCACCCAGAGTCGATGACAGGGAAGTGTCATTTGTGCCCACATCCCCATCTCTCACAGTCAGGAACAGACTGGGTGGAGGAGCCATGGGGTATTGGGCATAACCCCATGGCTGGAAAGGTGCAGTGCTGATGCCTGCACCATATGGAGAATGATGCAGGACTGGTTGATATGGAGGAGGGTAGGGCATTGCACCATATGGATGCATGTAGGTCAGCAGTGCATTCATAGCCAGACCAGCCAAGCTGTACTGACTGGGAGGCCCTCCCATCAGCAGCTAGTGTTTTGAAGTTCAGTCAGGTCCAGTTTTCAGCCAAAATTTCAATGACTGTAACCATAAACCGGTCACATCCATCTCACATGAAAGTGGCTTAAACCATTATCCTGAAATAATAAGTAATGAGGAAAGCATCAGAAAGACGAAGGCACATACCTGCCACCATGTACAACATCAGTATCTTTTGTAACATTGGCAGGTAAGTCCTTGAGGTACTGGCAAATTTCAGCTTGCTGTCCTTCCTCTTGTTCTCCAGAGACAAGTAGGGATTACCGCGGGTTTACCCGCGGAAATCACGCGGGTTTTTGTATGCGTCTTGTAGGGCATGACAGTGCGGTCCAGGGGCACTTTTTTTTGTGCAATTTGGTGGAGAAATGGCTCAGCTATAGCCTCAACAAGTTTGGAGCCCATAGCACCAAAACTGATGTCACAGTGATGTCATGAATGACCACAGGTCGGAAAAAAACCCGTGACCACAGCATGTCACGGTTTTGCCTACCCGTGGTCGCTTTTTTGTCACACTGTGACATCAATTTTGGTGCTATGGGCTCCAAACTTGTTGAGGCTATAGCTGAGCCATTTCTCCACCAAATTGCACAAAAAAAAGTGCCCCTGGACCGCACTGTCACGCCCTACAAGACGCATACAAAAACCCGCGTGATTTCCGCGGGTAACCCGCGGTAATCCCTAGAGACAAGGGTAAGGCAGTGTCGATCAAATTCAGAGGCGATTGACTCGTCTGTTCTTCTGCCAGTGCTGTGGGTGGGTGAGGGATATTGGCCCTTGCCTGTGGTCCTTGGGTGTGTGTTCCAGTACCACTCAATCCATAAATACCTTGTAAATATTATATTGCCTTTGGGTTGGTTTAGGGGAACATTACGTACTGTCTTCTCAAGGATCTTGCAAGCCTCGTCCTGCCAGTTCTTTGCATGTTGGTTTCCTTCCCTATGCTCAGCCTCCTGCTCCCTTTCGCCACCCCACATGAGTTCAATATATGCTAGTTTGTAATAGGGGTGAAGGGCTACAAATAATGAGCAATCTAAATCACTATTGAGAGATGGTAGTACTTACTGAGTGCAATGATATATGCAGGTTTCTCATCAAAGCAGGAATAGTATTTCTTGATCTTTGCTAGTGTTTTAAGGTTCAGTCCATAGGACCAGAAAAAGGCCAGGACCCAACTGGACCGGACCATTGGTTGTAGTTGCACCCTTTCTGGACTTAGCCCAGTTGCGGCTGCCTATTTTCAACAAATAATCTGCAACAACAAAAGACTGGTTGAAACTGGTCTTTACAGCAACCAACCAAAATCCCATTCACACCTTGATTCACACATTCAGACAGTGTTTTCATGCATGATATATTAGTTATTATTGTACTACTTGTAACCTAAGAACTGTCATAGTGTCATGGGTGGAGCTTGCATGCCATGTCAGTGTAGTGGCACTGCATCAATGCGATGGTGTCGCAGTGTTGCATCAATGCTGTGGTGTTGCTGTGCCACATCAATGCTGTGGTGTTGAGATGCCATGTCAATGTTGTGGTGTTGCAGTGTTGCATTGGAGTCATGTTGTTGCCATGTCGATGCCATGGTGTTGCTGTGCTGTGTCAATGCCATGGTGTTGCTGTGACAGGTCGATGCCATGGTATTGCTGTGCTGCATTGACACTGTGGAGTTGAGGTGCCACATCGGAGTTGTGGAGTCAAGGCACTGTGTTGATGTTGTGGTGTCGCAGTGCCACATTGATGTCATGATGTCGTGGCACCGCATCAATACTGTGGTGTTGCTGCGCTGTGTCAATGTTGTGGTGTTGCAGTGCTGTGTCAGAGTTGTGGTCTCACAGCACTGTGTCGATGCCATGGCCATGGCCATTCTTGCATGAGATGCCACTGGCAGTAAAACCTAGAGACGAAAAGAGTAAAGTGCTGTAACGCTGTATTTAGTTACAAGTTAGCTAGAAGGATAAGGAAATACACTTAGCTTCTTGAGAGTTCCCTGTGCCAAAGCAAAGCAATCGACAAGCACTGACTTGGAGCATTGATGTGTTGAAGCGACTATGGTGGTTGTGTGTTGATGCATTGATGCGTTGGCCATAGTTGACCTCTGGTCTGGCAAAACCCACAAATTGGTCAGCCCATGATGACAAATCATATCTGGTTGCAACAAAGACTGGCAACTGGGTTTTTAATGGCAACCAGACTGATTAGGACTGGTCCATAGTGGTCCTGGCCAGTAGTGTTGCCGTGGCTTGGCTCAAAATGGCCCAGCCATTTTGAGCCAAGCCAAGCTGAGATATTGGCTTGTGACCAAAACTGGCTCAGCTCAGCTCTGGAGCTGGCTGAACTGGGCTGAGCCAGGCTCAATTAGGCATGACTAGATTAGGCTGTTGAGCAGGGCTCATGAGTTGGGCAAATAGGAAAACATATTGCTTTTGGTATTCTGCCTGGCTCAGCCAGGAACGAGCTGGAAAACTGGGTGAGTCCTCCAGCCTTTTCGCTTCCTCCGCTCATCCACCATTGCCTCCTTCATGTCACCCTCCCCTGTCCTGCTCCTCTCAATACTCTATCCCCACTCTGGTGCCGCCATTGGTGCACAGACTTGCCCACCATCTTTGTGTCGTCATTATGCTGTCAGCACTGTCGATGCGCTGACTGCTCATTGTCTGTGCACTACAGCAGTCTGCACGCTCCCTTGCCTGTGCTCCTGCACAGCTCATCCTCTCTGACCTAACCCTGTTTGCAGGTATACAACCACACTCTGGCCCCACATCTGAGCCAGGCTTCGGCCCATTGAATGAAGATAAGTTTCCTTTTTTTCTCTTTTCATTGCTGTGCCACAGAGTCCCCCACACTCTTCACCTGTCCTCAAACCATCTTTCCAGTGCATGCAAGAAGCATACCCCACACCTGGCACCCTTGCAACACACAGTGAATGAAGAATTTTTTTCTTTCTTTTCTCACTGTGCTGCAGAGCCCTTGTCATTCCTCCACCCGTCCTCAAACCACGCCTCTCCAGCGCATTCAAGAAGGCATCCCAGGCCTCACCTCAACTCACACAAGCCGCCGCTGAGCCACATGGAACTCTATAGCCACCACCTCTACCATTCGATGCAAGTCCACCACCTCTGTTACGACCTCGATGGGTTGTCAATCCAAAGGGTACTAGTTGGAGTAATGGAGGGCTTTGAGGGTCAACTTCGTGAAGTCGAACAAGAAGACTTCTGTCAGAAGGTTTTGGTCACTTTGTGCAGAAGAGGGAGCAAAGGGGAACTGGAGTCAAGAATGGATTCAAAGACTAGCTAACAAATACAAGCTAGTCTACCTCATATTTATACGAGTCAAACAAGTACTGGAGTTTACTATGGTTTTACGGTTATACAAGAGTAACACAACACGAGATGATACGTACACGCCAGCAGAACAAGACCTCTGCTGGTGTTTCTGCGCTGGCGATGAGTTGGCAAACTTGATTACAAAGAAGCACCTTCTGTTCTGGGACGCGTGATGTGGCAGGTCACGTGACCGTGACATATGCCCCCTTCTTGCCATGTTTGTCTCAAACGATCAATTGTGGATATGGCTGCAATAACAAGACCAGTTGATGCAGTTGTCGTCAGATTCGGTTTCGGGTGCCCTTTTGCGGTCTGTGCAGCGAGGGGATCATGCGCATGTGTGTGAGGCCACAGTGGATGAGGTGGTGTCACTGTTGCGTGGGGGTCTCATGGGATATGTGGGAGTGCTGGCGTGGCAGTGGTAAGGTGTTGGTCGTGTGTTGGTAGTCTGCCTGTGCAGTGGCAATGGTGGGGCGGGTAACGGAAGCGTGGCAACGCAATCCTGCCATTCACAATACATGCGACGGTGGACATGGGCAAGGGGAACGATGCAGCACGTCTTGCTGACACATTGTCCATGTGGCATAGGGCACTCAAATGAGAGGTGCTCGGTCATCGCGCAATAGAAGCATGGGTGGGTCTGATATGGTTGTTCTTCGCCTGTGAGGCATGGCTGTTCATGTGTGACTGGGGGTGCAAAAGGCTGTGGTGGGGGTGCCACACTGGCTACTGGTGCTGGTGGAGGTGGGACGGGAAGGCAGCGGGCCCATCATCAGCATTGGTGTGGGTTGTGATGCGTGCCCCAAGGTGTTCTGCATAATTTAGGGCCACACGTGTGAGCATAGTGGGCAGGGGATCGGGTAGGAACGGCTCAAGGCACATTGGTATGTTAGCCGCCTTCAGGCAGCAGTCCAGCCCACATGCACACCCCGTCCAGTCCTCCCATTGTCGTTTAAGATTGTGCATGCGTCCAAGCAGCTATTCCTTTCGCTGTACAGACTTCCTATACCAGATCACGTCGGTGCAGACCCCAGGGTTGCCGAGATGTGCAAGGGCTAGGTCAATGTTGTGATGCAATGTGTGTTGCGCGTTGTACAGCTGGAGGCTGTCGTCATCCAGGGTGTGCTCATCGTCGGGTTGTGGGTTGTAGGGATTACCGCGGGTTTACCCGCGGAAATCACGCGGGTTTTTGTATGCGTCTTGTAGGGCATGACAGTGCGGTCCAGGGGCACTTTTTTTTGTGCAATTTGGTGGAGAAATGGCTCAGCTATAGCCTCAACAAGTTTGGAGCCCATAGCACCAAAACTGATGTCACAGTGATGTCATGAATGACCACAGGTCGGAAAAAACCCGTGACCACAGCATGTCACGGGTTTTTGCCTACCCGTGGTCGCTTTTTGTCACACTGTGACATCAATTTTGGTGCTATGGGCTCCAAACTTGTTGAGGCTATAGCTGAGCCATTTCTCCACCAAATTGCACAAAAAAAAGTGCCCCTGGACCGCACTGTCACGCCCTACAAGACACATACAAAAACCCGCGTGATTTCCGCGGGTAAACCCGCGGTAATCCCTAAGGACATCCCGCACCCTTGGAGCCCAGGATCGTAGGGCGGTCTTCGGCATCGAGCGTAAACCGCAGGTAACACGCCTGCCTGTGTCCTCCCCCAACCAGGGGGATATCCATCGGGTACAGTTTGTCAGGGAGCGCGCGTCACAGCCACTACTCGGTACCTCCTCGTCTCCTGGGATGTCAGCCTCAGGTAGCCCTAAATCAAGGGGCTCATCGTGTGTGAGGGTGTTGCCACCCAGTATTATGTTCTGTGCATCTCCAGCCTGTGCTTCTTCGGCGCAGAGGCGCATCACCGCCTCATGTTGCAGGCTTAGTCGGCACCAAGTTTGGGTCTGCGAGATGCAAATGTGGAGACCATTCTGAACAAACATACTGTGGCCCCACATGTCTTCACGCGACTGCGGTGAGTTGGCTTGCGTGTCATACATTGGGCCAACTGTGGCCCACGCGGCAACTTGGTCCTTGATGTCATTGATGATGTCGGGCATGAGTTCGTCATCACGTATGGGGAAAGACTTGTAGGGATTACCGCGGGTTTACCCGCGGAAATCACGCGGGTTTTTGTATGCGTCTTGTAGGGCGTGACAGTGCGGTCCAGGGGCACTTTTTTTTGTGCAATTTGGTGGAGAAATGGCTCAGCTATAGCCTCAACAAGTTTGGAGCCCATAGCACCAAAATTGATGTCACAGTGTGACAAAAAGCGACCACGGGTAGGCAAAAACCCGTGACATGCTGTGGTCACGGGTTTTTTCCGACCTGTGGTCATTCATGACATCACTGTGACATCAGTTTTGGTGCTATGGGCTCCAAACTTGTTGAGGCTATAGCTGAGCCATTTCTCCACCAAATTGCACAAAAAAAAGTGCCCCTGGACCGCACTGTCATGCCCTACAAGACGCATACAAAAACCCGCGTGATTTCCGCGGGTAAACCCGCGGTAATCCCTAGTGTTAACGTTGTCGTCGTTGTCGCAGTTATTGCCATGGTCGTCGTGGTTGTTGTCGTGGTGGGCTGTCGTGGTTGTTGAGGTTGTCGTTGTCATGGTTGTTGTTGTTGGTGTTATTGTCGTTCAGATACAGTACAGCCGCGAGTCCATGATCCTTGCTTGGACACAACCGGCAATCACCGAGCGGTGTGGCTTTCCACACATAAGGGAATCATGACTCATCGTCAGCCACCTCAATGCTACCTCCACTGTACGACGACCAGCGATAGCCGATCGTGACGAGAATGGCAACTGGCGACATCACATGTACGCCGTTCACCTTGGACCACACCCGGACAACAGCGGCGGCAGCAGCAAACCCCCCACCAATGCAGCCACAGGCGCTGTAAACTACGACCGATGACGACGGCGACAGGAAAACAGAGGACCTCGCCAATGCCACCCAGAGCTGAACAAACTACCGACCACCACTGGCGCCCTGCCAACACAGGATTGACAACGCCTGCTCCAAATACGATGGCAGTGGCCCAACACGACAACAACCCAACAGCGGTGACGTGGGGTGACCGCGACGGCAGTGTAGCGGCGCTGTGGTGGCTGCCTGGGCATTATACTAGCTAGCATTACTGTACATTATCTTAGTAAATAGTAAATGCTATTCTTTGCTAGGCCCAGTGCAAATTTTCAAACACAGTGCTGGTGAACCCATGCGAGTTTTTCCCACCCACAGTAACCGCAAATAACCCGGACCTGTACCCGGAGAAACCCGAACCCATGACTCCGGGTTCGGGTTTCTCCGGGTAAGGGTCAGGGTTGCCCCAGAATGACCCCAGGGTGACCCCTCATGATCACTAGGCTTGCTGCATGAGTCTAGCTGAGTCAAGATTGCCCCAAGTGCAAAGGTGGAAGCATCCATTTGCAGCTCATACGGGCGGTTGGGGTTGGGTTGGGCGAGAGCTGGACAAGAGCAAGTGACCGAGATAAGGCTATCGACAGCAGCAGTGCAGGTGGGCATCCAAATGAACGGGATGTCTTTCTTCAGGAGGGCGTTCAATGGGCGAGCCATGGCTGTGTAGCCCAGGATGAAGGGTCTCTGGTAGTTGAGGACTCCCAAGACACTGTGGACTTGACGAACCAAGGTGAGTTCACAAGACCAGTTGCAAAGCCCTACAACTTTGTCTTCGCCCATCCAGATGGATCCCCGTCAGATTGTCATCCTGAGGTAGTCAATTTCAAGCTTCTTGAATTCGCATTTAGTGAGCTTCAAGAAGTAACTTTCAGCTGCAAGCATTGCCAAGACTAAGTTTATGATGAGACGGTGGTGCGTGTAGTCTAGTGTAGGCGAGATTTGAAGCCGCATCGCGTCGAAATTAGGCTAGCTGACGGGTCTGTGGTCTATTCTGAAGGGGTGGGGTCGGTCCGGTTCAATCCTGTGGTGAATGGCGAGGAAATGGCGCCTCTAGAGCTCACCAATGTCCTATATGTCCCTGCACTCTGCAGTAATCTATTATCTGTGCTTTATCTTACTCTCCATCGCCGCTTCATCGTATCCATTGAGAGGGACACCCTACACTTCATCAGGGACAACAGGATCGCCTTCCAAGCGAAGACTGGAGCCTCAAATGCTGCCTATCTCATTGGGGACACCATTCCAGTGGAGGAGTTCGCCTCACTATCATCTGCAACCACCCTCCCATTGGATTGGGACCTCTGGCATCGCCGCCTCTGCCACCTTCACTTGGCAGGCATCAAGAAGCTGCTCTTAGGCAACCTGGTGATGGGTTTCAAGCTTGACTCACAAGCTAACCCTGATCCAGTATGCGAAGCCTGCAAAGCTGGCAAGATGCATGCAGATCCCTTTCCATCTTCGACCTCTAGAGCCTCAAAGCTGCTTCAGCTGGTCCACAGCGACGTCCATGGCCCTGTGAAGGTGCCTACACACCAAGGATATCGCTACTGGGTCACATTTATCGATGACTACTCTCGCTTCAAGGCAGTTTACCTGTTGAAGCGAAAGTCTGAGACCTTTGCTGCCTTCAAACAGTTCAAGGCTTAGGCTGAGAATATCACTGGAGCGAAACTGAGCACTCTGAGGGATGATAAGGGTGGGGAGTACATGTCTGGCGAGTTCGAAGCGTTCTGCATAGAGCATGGCATCCAGAGGCAGCACACTGTTAGGAATCGCCCTCAGCAGAATGGGGTCGCTGAGAGGGCCAACAGGACGATAGAGGAAGGCATCATCTCGATGCTGCATGAGTCTGGCATGCCTACAGCCTTCTGGGGCAAAGCTCTTGCCACTTTCATTCACACTAGCAACAGACTCATCACCTCAGCACTCCCAGACAGTACACCCTACCAGGCATTCAATGGGAACAAGCCAGATCTCTCTAGGCTTCGTGTCTGGGGCTGCACTGCCTATGTGCTGATCCAGAGGGACAAGCGTCCACTTGGAAGCCTTGGATCGCACATGGAGAAGTGTGTATTCATTGGATATCCTCAGGGCTACAAGGGATGGAAGTTCTACAACCCTGTTACCAAGAAGGTGTTCATTTCAGAGAGGGCTGACTTTGATGAACACTTCTTCATGCTCCAGGCTCACTCTGTACCCCACCTGCCTCCCCCTCGTCCCAATTTGCTTCTTGAGACGCCTCCTACCTCCATTTCACTCCCAGACATCTCAGACGATGTTCTGGATGCTCCATCTGACTCACAGATGCCAGTTCATGGGGGAGATGGGTCTACTGCTTCTGATCTGCCATCTGTTCCTCATATCTCGCCTCCAAGCATCACTCCAGTGCCTGCTCACTCACAGACACCTCCATTCATCTATCATTCACTTCCTCCTTCATTTTCATCGCCTTCAACCCCTCCAGCTCACCATCCTCACGATCCTCCTGCTTCCCCTCGTCCTCAGCGCTCCAGACGTCCCAGAGATGAGTGGCTGCCGGAGCAATGGGCTGTTCCAGATCGCTACAAGCAGCTAAGGGAACCTACACCAGCAGTGGTCTCTTCAGACGAAGATGATGACTCTGATGATCCCCTGGACATCATCCAAGCTGGTGTGGCGTCTACAGCTGAGCCCACGTCCTATAGGCAGTCCCAGCAACGCTCTGACGCAGATCTGTGGCACAAGGCGTGTGATGAAGAGATGGAGGCTCACAGATTGAATGGCACTTGGGAGGTTGTCAAGCTGCCGCCTGGGAAGTGTGCAATTGGCTCGAGATGGTTCATGAAGGTCAAGCACAACGCTGATGGCTCCCTGGATCGGTACAAGGCGAGATTGGTGGCCAAGGGCTATTCTCAGCGTCCTGGCTTCGATTTCAAGGAGACCTTCGCTCCCACAGTTCGCTACTCCACCATTCGCATTGTCCTTGCCTTGGCTGCTCTGGAAGACCTTGAACTTCGCTCCATTGACATCTCTCTTGCCTATCTCAATGGCACTCTGGAGGAAGAGATCTACATGCTGCAGCCTGAGGGATTTGAAGTAGGCGGTCCAGATCATGTCTGTAGGCTGAGAAAGTCATTATATGGCTTGAAGCAAGCAGGCAGGGTCTGGAACCAGACCCTTCACTCTGTGCTATCGGCAGCATGCATCGCGATGTGATGTCGATTGCGACATGGGAGTGCATATGTGTATGGATAGGGCTGACAACGAAGTCAGCAGAAAATGTTACAACTCCAAAAAAAAATACTCGAGTCCGTGTGAGTTCGAATGTGGAGGGGTCTGCAGGGGTTACGGTGTCCAGAGTGTTCGAGAGCCAGTGCGATCGCAAATGGACGAGGGCAAGAGCGGGAGCAAGAACGGGAGACGAGGAGCAGGAAGGAACGACTAGAGGCGACGAGAGGCGATGTCCTTTGGGTTCCCGCGGTAGGGCCGGACTTCCAGGACGAACGCTGCGGAACGCACAGCGAGAGCCTGAGGCTAAGTGGGGAAAACAATGACGACACTCTCGAGTCAAAATGGATGGTTTATATACATGCAAATCAACGAATTCCGAGGCTAACTTGAACATAGTGATGGGGCAAGGGAAAGTACGAGGCAATCCGAGTGGGGTACGACGAGTAAGAGGACCACAGACATGAGTAGGTGAGAGATGGGGATATGGGCGCGGACACAAGTCAGGCGGCGAACAACGAATATCTAGGTAAAAGGAAGCGACGGAAAGAGGCCATACAAGCAAAAGGGAACATGACACATGACAATACCACCCTCTAACGACGGCGTGATGATCTGCGCATTCTCCAATGGCATCTTGAAGGTGGCTAGGAAAGCCAGCAAGGTGGTTTGATGCGAGACAAGGACTGAGAGTGCCAGCGGTTGCAGAAGTTGGAAAACCCGCGGGTACCCGCATCACAGGTACAGGTTGTGCACGGGTTGGGAAGCCGCTACCCCCGACCCGTACCCGCGTGACCCGTACCTGCGACCCGTGATGGGTTGTGCCAACCCGTGGTAATCCCTAGTTGCGGGCACAAGCTGAGTCTTGGTCTGTCTGGGGACTCACCCTCCTTGCCCAAGCCTGGGTGCCCTCAGGCGTGAGTGGACCCAGGTGAGGACCCTCCATACTATACATTGCCCAGTAGTCCTACTTTCACCCCCATTGTGCTCCTCGCCCCTGCGTGCACACAAGGAGATTGGACCTGGTAGCCTCTTAATACATATCTAGGTGTGCATGGCCCACTGGGCCGTGTATTGTGGAGCTTAGCACCAGCTGTCTCTGGTGCTCCACACTGTGCACAGAATCTCTCCACCCATGGGAGTGTAAAATCTGGTGCAGGCTCTAGGGGGTGTTCTGCAACCAGATTCCTACATTGCAGCGGCAAAGGGAAAGGACACAGTGAAGCCACTTGTGGTGATGAGGCAACCAACAGGCCAAGAAGGCTGAGGTAGACAGCCTTGGGCTCTGAAAGATCATTCCACTATCCCCTCTGGTGCGCTCTAGTGAGCTGTGTCTTGTGACACATCCTGGCTGGCAGCTGGCTCCTAGTATGTGAAGAGGCTTCCACCCTGGGCATAGCCCTTGTAACACTGGCATGTTATGGAGGCAGGACACATTAGTGTTCTGGCCTTACAGAATCACAGACAGGAGTAGAACCCCCCTTCCACATCTTGCACTCTATAAAGCACTGTCACTGACTGCTCCTCGGCAACAGATAAATCATCCCCATGTCTGCTCACACATCCTGCTCTGCCTCGCCCACTGGTGTTGCCACCACTAGTGTGGCTGCAGGTGCCACTGCAGGTGCCTCAACCGCCCTGCCCCCCATCACATCTGGATCCACACCATCCATGCACTTGTCCAATGCGTATGGCACAACCTTCAGCATGCCTTCTGGCATCCATCTTGGCCAGTTTGACAGCTCAAATTGGAATGAGTGATCTGGGACACTGGAGGCCATCCTCACTCTTCACAAAGCTGAGGATGTGTTCACTCATCATGCCCCTCCCTCTGGAGTCACTCTTGATGAGTGGGACTCTGTCCAGCGTTGGGCTAAGGCGTACCTCCGCCTCTACCTCAAGCCTGACATCTACTCCCTCATTACCGATCCACATACCTATCCCACCTTTGCGTCAAACTGGCGAGAAGATTGTCAAGAGATCTTTAGTAGTATCCCTTTTCAATGTCAGGTTATCAGGTATCTCCCCTTGGTGCCGCTCCTCAAGGTCAATGGTTTCTAGGGTGTGACAGGGGTAACCCCCGGGTTTTTTTTGCCATACCCATACCTGTACCGGTGAACACCATACCCGTACGGGTAGGGGTATGAAAACATACACGGGTTTCCACGGGTTTCCACGGGTTTTCAGGGGTACCAGGGGTATGGAAAAACCCCTAAGGGTATACGGGTTTTTGTATAAAATCAATATAAAATCAATATATTTGGGTGAAAGTTATTTTGAAAAATGTTAATAATCATTACATTGACTATTTATTCCTTATCTGAAGCCATTATGGCCTTGGATCACATCAAAATCCGAGTATAATTGATAAAAATCATGTAAACATCCAGAAAAATCTGGAAATATACCCAAAAAATACCCAAAATGTTTATGTAATGCTTATGTAAGCATACCCGTAAACCCGTGGCTACGGGTATGGGTTTCCCGCGGGTATAAAAACCTGTACCCGTACCTGTACCTGTACATACCCGTGACCAAAAACCCACGGTGTTACCCGTACCCGTGTCACACCTTAATGGTTTCCTATCCCATCAATATCAATTTCTGTGTTTTTACTGCCCCAGGCCTTTGCATAGGTTATGCACACCCCCTTGTCATTGACAACGCACCTTATCACTGTCCTCTTCAGGTTTTTCGACCTCCTCTATCTTGTCACTTTCTCTGACAACATCCTCAGCCTTGGATGTAAGATTGGTTGTGTTATCAATCTCTACACATTTCCTTGCCTTCTTGTGAGTTTGGGCACGGGATTCTTCAGCTTCCTCATTTGGTGTCTCATCACTGCTTCCTTGACTGCTTCCATCAGATGCTGCTGCACAGTTTCAGCTGTTACTTCTTTTTTTGGCATGTCCCTTGTTGCTGTCATTGGCTCAATGTTTTTTCCACATGTCAATACTTGTCCCTTGTTGGCTGGAGCCTTACCATGTTGTTTTGCAGAACCTTTTGGCTTGGCCATTTTAATGTGAGAAGTGAGAGGTGATATGCAACACTTCAACTTGAAGTCACAGTGTGCCCAGGTCATGTATGTTGTTGTTTGTCCATGATGTAAATAGTCTTTGAAATGGACCTTTGAGCTGCCAAAAGACCGGTCCTAGACCAGTCCCAACTGGTTCTGGCCAGTCTCTTGAAAGATGGCAAAAATGCAGGACCATGGACTGGAAATGCTCAATGGGGACTGTAACTGGGACCAAAGGTCCTATTGGACCAGTTACAGTCCAGTCCAGTCCTGGTCCTAGTCTGGTCATTGTGACTGGACCTCAAAGCACTAATCCTGACATGTTCCCAACCCTGGCGGCCACTCATACAAAGTTTCATGCTGTGCCAAAGTGTGTGTGACCGTTTCCAACTACTTGTGACCGACCGACCCCAGGAGTGACTCATGGGGTTGGTTGGTTGCAAGTAGTCATCTCTCTTCCCAACCTTGCCACACTCTTGCGTGGCACTAGCCCTTCTACACCAACACATCCGCTACCACCACAGACCTACATACAACATCTCATGCCCTGCAGAGGCCTGTGCAACCACTTGCAACACTTCACACCCCCCAAATCCTGCATGTGCCATAGACTGTTTCCTAGTGGCACCAATCAAGGACAGTTTAGGGTATCAGCATTGTTATGCCCTGGTGGGGGCATGTTGCATGACTTGCACTGAAACGGATATGAGGTGGAGATCTGCCGAGTCATGTGACTTGGTAGCTGAGTGATACAAGGTGCAAGAAATGCAAGGGCAGTGTGGAGTGTTGATATAGCTCAAACACTCAAAGGTTTTGGGGGGACAACCCAGTCAAGGGTAGTCAATGAATGGAAGAGCAAGAGGATCACACAAAGAGGATTTGAACAGAGACAACTTGGTATTTGCCAGTTACAAATGAAGACAAGTCTAAGGTACTACTGCTACTGCTGGGGGTTTATATAGGTTTCTGGACACGTCTATAAGTAGTAGTATTGGTACTAAGTGAGTCATCAATACTATGAGTGAGTCAGGGAATCCTGGGACAGCAGTCCTAGGAATGAGTCATATATGTACGGCATCAGTCAGTAGTGAATAGCACAGGTAAACCCGGGGTAAATATTTTCAACCTGTACCCTTACCTGTCAAAACCCGTGACCCTCCACAAGGGTACGGGTATTGGCGGGTAAGGGTACGGGTTGAAAAGGGGTTTGGCGGGTATGGAATACCCGTACGGGTGCACAAAGGGTGCACTCAAAACACCAAAATCATCTTGATTTTTACTTAGACCCCATTTGCGTACATGTCTGATACAGTTACTGTACTACTTGTAAGCTACAAAGGCTATTGTAAGTTCTCTGAACCTCGCTGCTTCCCTCGCTGCCGTTGGTGTCGTAGCGACACGGCGGGGCTGTGTGCTGCCGTGTTGTGTCGTAGCGAGGTGGTGGGGCCTGCATGTCGCTGTGTCGTTGTAGCGTCCAGTGGGGCCGCTGTGTCCGTAGCGACACGGCGGGGCCACGTGCCGCCGTGCTGGTGTCATAGCGAGGTGGCGGGGCCTGCGTGTCACCGTGTCGTTGTAGCGTCCAGTGGGGCCGCTGTGTCAGTATTGTAGCGACACGGCGGGGCTGCATGCCGCTGTGCTGGTGTCGTAGCGAGGTGGCGGAGCTTGCAGGCCGCGTGTCATAGCGACACAGCGGGGCTTGCGTGCCGCCGTGTTGGTGTCATAGCAAGGCAGCAGGGCTTGCAGGTCGAGCCAGTGTCGCAGCGTTGTGGCTGCACACCTTGTGATCCTCAGGCTGTTTGAATCTAAAAGAAAAAAAAACATTGTAGTTAGTTGATTTAAAGGATAAGGAAAAAAAACACTTAGCTTCTTGAGGGACTGGGCCAAAGCAGTCGACGAGCTGAACATAATGGTGCTGTAGCGTTGACGTGTTGACCAAGTTGACACGTTGCGGTTGCCGCGACGTCAGACCGGCAACCTGCGTACCCGTGAAAACCCGTGGGTCCCATGACAAGGGTGCCGCGTAACTTATACTAAGAATCTCAAGAAGAATCTGACAATTTATACCCTTCACCTAACCCTTCAAAAACCCGTGACCCTTAGCTAAGGGTAAGGGTTTTTGGAGGGTATGCCAATTCATACCCTTACCCTTACCCTTGCATACCCTTACCCCTGACCCCCAGGGTTTGGAAAACCCCTGCCAATCACTATCAGTCAGTGAGTCAGAGTATGAGTCACTGTATTCCATATTTAGGGAAGAAAACTGGGACTGTACTGAACTTTAAAACACTAGGAATACAATATCAAGCTCATCCACAAACCAGATGTCACTAATCGTGCAGACACTCTCTCCCGTCGACTGGACTTTGACAATGGCTCAGCTGATAATACTGACATCACAGTTCTCCCTGCCCAGCTGTTCATACAAGCTGCATGTAACACCACCACAGGGGTGTTAAGTATGACGTGCACTTCATAAGTAAATCTGGGTAATGGGAAGGCATGAGTTGGTCAGGACCCAGTTCAATGATGAACAAGTATCACTTGGTCTCCCATGACATGAGGATAGTAGCAGAGTGAAGCAAAGCTCAAGCACAACTGGTGAGCAAACAGGTGTGTTATGGTTCGGACTAACGGAGCATTTCGGCTCGGAAGTGGACACTGACGTACAAGGGTATGACACCGCGCCAGCAGTATATAGTCATGGACTTAGTTGATCAGTCAGCCGGGTAAGCTCTGGCGCATGTAATTGTGTACAATACGGATCAGATCATGACTCACTACTAGGATAGCTGTACTAGGGTTTGCTCTACTTACGCTATAGGCCAGTAGTATTTGGAGTGGCGCTTGAAAGCCCGTGCATATGTGTATAAGTAGTTCCGAGTGAAGACCAAGAACAGTATCTTGGTCTTCTTCTAAATACCACCATCTTCTACTCGCATTCGCACTAAGAGGGACTCCCCCTTTAAGTAAGTCGTCTGGCATATCCCCTTAGACCAGGGATCCCCGTGACTTATCCCAAGTCCCCCTTGGGCAGTGGAATACCCCTTGGATGCTACATATCACCGAGTGTTCCTCTATCACAACAAACGAGTTGCACGCCACTTCAGGTCCTTCTACGTCATCGACCACGACTCCTGGGACGACTTGAAGATCGCCGACACCCCTCCTAGCGGGTTGCAACAAGGAGACGACCTTCACAGGTACAAGGCTGGAGCTGAGGACTGTCTATTCCCTCATCCCGCTCATCATCCCACTACCCCTGCTAACAGGAATTACTACACGCTTCGGATCGCCACCACCCAAGAAGCCTAAGTCAGGCTAACGTCCGTGGTAGATGTTACAGGTGACTCAAGCACTCTGGTGAGTCAAACAGGGTCGTGAGACAAAAGTGTGGTATTACACAAGAAGTCAAGTCTACTGTACAAACTAGGTAGTGCAAGACTTATATACAAGTACAGGATATTTGTGAAGTACAAACACATGGCATGATCCTAGGATACAGGTCCTAGCAAGCTAACAAAGAGAAGTGTCAAAATAGAAGTAAGGGAATTGTGTGGAGTCATGCACATGTCAGATGATAGTAGAAATGGCTGAAACAGGTCCTAAGTCTCCATGAATCACTGACACCATAAGTGTAAGAAAGGAATTGATAAGAAGTACAAAATGTGTGATGATACAGGGCCTCTCAAAGTGATGGAAGTGATGATTGGATAATCAGAAAGAAGTGAAAGAGGTCTGAAATCATAACACTGCACGTGTCTCCACACTTGACAATGATGTCCACTTCACTCAGACAACCTTTGACAATGACATTCAGCACTGGAAGGACAAATACTCCCTTACCTTCCACAATGGTTCCTGGTTGCATGCTTGTCGTGATCTGCCCCACTTATTTCTTTTTTTCTACCTTGACTCATGACTCCACCTATGCTTACCCTTCTGTACTGACTCTGAGATGGCGCTGGTGCTGCAGAACACACAGGGGTTGACTTGACTCCAGCCTGCACTCATGTATTGGCAGTAGCAGAGTGTGCATCAGGTTTGGCATGCTTGCTGGATAGCTCACTGGCTCCATATGGGTCTTGATCTGTGCAATTCTGCATATGATTGGTTTCACCAATTGACTCAGCCATAAGTGCGCTGTCTATTGAGACACATAAAAGTGACCAGACTGGGGTTTGAACCCAGGCCTTCTGGATTTATACCAGGTGCTCTACCGACTGAGCTACCTAGCCATTGGTTACTGAGCTGGATTGTAATACTTGACTCATACTGGTGCCAACCATAGGGTTAACCAGATGACATACAAGCTGGGTGTCTCTCTCATTCAAACTGGTGCCAGCCATAGGGCCAACCAGATGATCTAACAGAGCAGCACACACCAGGTCACGTGACAGATTACCAATCCAATACTGTCAACCTTTCCCCTGCGTTTCTTGCCCCGCTTCACACCCATACGCTCAGCTGTTTCTGGCCAAGACAACTGATTCAGGGTGATTGCCTCCTTTTCAGGAAGCTGCTGGTCATTGCCAGTTGACAATGTGACGATGCTGAGGTGGGTGCGGATTGTGTGGACTGACTTCACTAATTCTGGATTAGCACCCCTCAGCACCTGAGCTAGCAGCTGCCATGACAGCATAACAATATTGTTGACAGCAGCAATTAAAGACATGGTGTTCTCCTGACTAGCATCAGCAAACCCTGGGCCGCTACAGGAGTCTGCAGGAGTCTGCAGCAGCACTACATAGAGGCCATAGTAGCCCACAGTTCTTGTAGCGCTGGTAGTGACGTTTATGTCCTGTGTAGTACTGCTGGAGTCTACCACAGTCTACCATATCCAGGCCTACTACCACAGTCTACCACAGTCTACCACAGTTTACCATAGTCTTTGCCATATCAACCCAATTATTGACTGTAGGCCTCTACGGTAGTCTGTGGAAGTCTGCAGCAGCACTCCATAGTAGCCCACAGTTTCTGCAGTGCTGGTAGAGACATTTATGTTCTGTGTAGCACCGCTGCAGCACTGCCACAGTCTCCTGTAGTCTCCCATAGTCTCCCGTAGTCTACATAGCCTTATTGTAGCCTACCATATTGCTACCATAGTCAATCACAGCCTTATTGTAGCCTATCATAGCCCTCTCATATCAACCATAGTATGCATGGAGTCTGCTCGTAGGACTATTGGTACTACAAATTTGCGACATAAAAATAATATATTATTCACAATTAATAAATACATTGGGAACTACTACTACTGTAAGCAAGGCGCGGCTGTGGCGGTGGTGACAGGGTCACAGTCACAGGGCCGGGGTTGGAATGTGGCATGGTAGGGCTTCCGTACGACATGGCGTGGCGGGGTTTTCTACACTGTGATGGGATGGTGCCACAACGGGGGGACTTGAGCGTGGCGGGCGGGCATGGTGACGGAGCGTCGCGGTGAGGGAGTCGCAATGTTGGTCACAACCGGGGTCGTGGTGTGGCTTGTGCGCCGTGTTGGGGCGATGTGGCAGGGTTTTGCGTTGGGGGTGGCGCCACGGCGGGGCTTGTGCATGGAAGGGTAGCAATGGTGTCAGGGTGGCGGTCGGGGTCGTGGTGTGGCAGCGGGTTGGCATTCGCGGGGTCTTGTGCGCTGTGTCGGGGATGGCGCCACGGCAGGGCTGGTACGCGACGGGCCAGTGTGGTGATGAGCTCACAGCTGTGGCGGTATCGGGGTTGCAGCGTTACGCTGCGGGGGTGGCTCAAGGGAACAGTAATGTCCTGTCCTGCAACAGTTAAAAGCGAACGGAAAAGAAAAAGAAAAAACTTATCGATTATGTACATGTCTTGGCGGGCGCAGCGTGGCTGCGGTGTCGGTATGGCGGGTGAGCGAGGGTGAGTGCAAGAAGGGGGCTTGCATGCGTTTTTACCGTTGTCCTGTAACACGTTGGTTCATGGTGGAGCAGAGAAAAAAAAACATCACTCAACTGGATTTGTCACGAGGCGTGTAAGCGGGTCGGGCACACGTCGGAAAGGCGGGGGTGGTTTGAGGACATAGCCACAGCAAAGGTGAGGGTTTAGGGCTGCAACACCAGTGAGAAACGGAGCGAAACAAAAAAAAAACTTACACAGGGCCGAAGCCCAGATCGTTGTCCGCCAGTCGTCGGCTCCGTCTTCGTGCCCACAGACGGGCTGTGGTCGTCCCTCTTTGCATAGGCCGTGGGGGTGGTTGGTTGCCTGTGGGAGTATGTAGGTGGTCCTTGAAGATATCCGTTAAGAAAGAAAAGGGAAAAAAAGAAAATCCCTCGTGGGGGGTGTTCACGCGGGAGTCAACAGTTGCACAAACAGACGGCTACCTCTGGGTGCACGCAGTGACATGTGACACCTTCCCACGCCACAGATTAAGCCCCCGCTCGATGGTCGAGCGGCATGTCAGCACAACAGTGTCCTTTTCTCGTCCTCACCATGTTGCCTCAAAAGCCTCCGCTCCGATGCCGCCACTCTATGGCCCCACCACTCCATTTGCAGGCATCATGACTGTGACCATGTCACTCATGGCCAAATCCTGGTGCGTTGAGGTATGCATTTTTTTTTCTTTTAATCGTTTCATGCAGAGCATTGTCAACACAGCCGTCATGTCATTGACGTCCAACGTTCAGCTCGTTGGCTTTGACCCAGGAATCCAGGTAAGTATTTTTCTTATCCGTTAAATTAACTAACTACATTGTTTCTTTCTTCTAGATTTCAAACAGCCTGAGGTTCACATGGTGTGCAACCACGACGCCACGACAACCGACACAGCCTGCAAGCCCCCCTGCGTCGCTAAGACGCCAACACGGCGGCGCGCAAGCCTTGCCATGTACCACAGCACCGACAAAACGGCACACAAGCCCCGCCATGTCACCATGACACTGACGTGGCCTGCAGTCCCTGCCGCGTCGCTACGACGCTAACACGGCGGCATGCAAGCCCCACCGTGTCACTGCGACACCAACACGGTGGAACGCAAGCACCGCCGTGTCGCCATGACACCGACACAGCGGCATTGCAAGCCCCAGCATGTTGCCACGACACCGACGCGGCCTGCAAGCCCCGCCACATCGCTACGACGCTAACACGGCAGCATGCAAGCCCTGCCGTGTCGCCACAATGCTGACGGCAGCAAGGCAAGCTGCAAGGTGAGGGATATGATAGCCTTTGTAGTTTACAAGTAGTACAGTAATGTATTAAACATACATGCTAAAATAGATTGGAGATCACTCTTGTTGCAGTTTCTAGCAGTACCCTATGCATCCACACTTTCTCGCGCTTTCTGCGCTCTCCCGCGCTTTCTGCGCTCTCCCGTGCTCTTGCGTGCTTTCTAAGCGCCGCATTCCCGCGCGCTTCGCCGCTTTCCTGCGCTCTCCGAGCGCTCGGCTTCCCTCTCTTCCTGGACTCTCCCCTTCGCGTTTTAGTACTCTCCTGTTTATCTGATGCACCCCGTTCCTTAGTTTACATTCCACAGTATATAGCTCATGTAATTACAACTTTACACCTCAGGTTATAGCAGAGACTTTCCCTCACAGATTTCGGACTTTTGAGCTCAGTGAAGCTCATCATTTGCGCTCCTCAGCACGCTGCACTTACGCGCCGCCTTAGCGACTCAAGCATAACGCGTCCCCGACCCTGGCGGCCCACCCATACAAGGTCTTGTGCCGCGCTGACACGTGCACGACCATTTCCGACCACCTACGACCACCCGACCCCATTCCCTCTCCCAACATCACTGCACTTGCGCGTGGCTCTAGCCTTTTGACACCAACGCACTCATGAATACTGCAGACCAATATATGACATCTCGCGCCCTGCGGAGGCCTGCGCAACTGCTCATGACACTTCACACCCCCCAAACCCTGCATATCTCAGACATGCTCCCTAGAAATCACTACATGTCTAGACACTATAGTATCTACTGTAACTGCAACAGCTACCATATCTACCACCACTACCAGGTCTACAACAGCTACAAGTCTGCAATTACTACTGACATCTACTTTACCTATAATAACTACAGCATCTACAGGTTTGCTACCAAGTGACCCAATCAACTACCAAACTTGAATAGCTATGATGTCTACAACACCTATAGTCTCTACCATGTCTATCAAGTATTTCAGGGTTTGCTACCAACTCTCTACCAATCTACTACCAAATAACTATGGTATCTACAGTATCTACAGTCTCTACCATGTCTACTGGTTTGCTACCAAGTCTCTACCAAGTCTCTACCAATCTACTACCAAATAACTATGACATCTATGATATCTATGGTCTCTACCATCACTACAAGAATTTCTGGGGTGGCCCAGGGTTTGCTGATGTAGCAATGTCACTGCTTTCTTTGGGTGTGATGTAAGTCCAGTTCAGTCGGGAATGGTTGAGCAGCAAGGGGTGAGTTTGTCCCCCCAATGTAATGCTGCATGGCTGCTAAGGTAGGGGACACCAGAAACCAATATAGACATTTGCTATCTCCTCCCTCACTCATCACCAAGGGAAAAATGTATTCAATAGGACTTAAAGGGAATAAGGTCATCTTTCTGTCTTATTTGTCTTTTTTAAAAACAAATTGAGAGAGGAGATGCATAAACTATTCATCAAGGGTAGTGGGTTCCTGATGTCCCCTACCTTAGGTGTTTGCAGAATTGGATGCAGGGGAATCCTTGCAGTTGCATTCATTAAGTACTGCATTGACCAAATAAAAAAGTTCTTTATTTGAGGAGCACACAAGGATGTACTCCTGGTTGATGACTTCAATTTGGTCATGGGGGATCTCTGGGGCATGTGCAAAAATTTCTTCTTTGCACTCTCTCACTAGGTCAAAACTGTCCATACTGATGTTCTGCCATTTTAGGCGATCATTGGTATCTGGCAGCAGATCTGTCAGGAGTATGTCTATGAGATTATCAATGTGCTGGTTGCACTTCCCATCTAGCCATTTTGATTTGAGCACATGGTGATACCTGATACCAAATTAGAAGGTCCTTTCAAATATGGGAATGTTACATACGCTTCCAAGAGCATGTTAGTATCACCTTCCTTGAAGATTGTGCGATCCTGGCAGAAAACAGCAGACCACATTTCCTTGACGGAGACCCATTCCCAGGCCAGGAACTCAGCTGGGCTCTGGGGGACCAATTTATCGTTTTGAATATCTTCCCACCAGGTGTCAAATTCATATTGATTGGTAGTGTGGACCCATTTTTGGATCAGGGCCCAGAGATCCCGAAACTCGGTAACAATGAAATGTGTCCAGATGGCACAGAGCACATGCCACCAGCAATAGAATATGGGGGGTATACATCGTGTATTGCATTTATGGGACGTCTGGAGCGCTGAGGATGGCAGATCAGAAGCAGTAGACCCATCTCCCCCATGAACTGGCATCTGTGAGTCAGATGGAGCATCCAGAACATCGTCTGAGATGTCTGGGAGTGAAATGGAGGTAGGAGGCGTCTCAAGAAGCAAATTGGGACGAGGGGGAGGCAGGTGGGGTACAGAGTGAGCCTGGAGCATGAAGAAGTGTTCATCAAAGTCAGCCCTCTCTGAAATGAACACCTTCTTGGTAACAGGGTTGTAGAACTTCCATCCCTTGTAGCCCTGAGGATATCCAATGAATACACACTTCTCCATGTGCGATCCAAGGCTTCCAAGTGGACGCTTGTCCCTCTGGATCAGCACATAGGCAGTGCAGCCCCAGACACGAAGCCTAGAGAGATCTGGCTTGTTCCCATTGAATGCCTGGTAGGGTGTACTGTCTGGGAGTGCTGAGGTGATGAGTCTGTTGCTAGTGTGAATGAAAGTGGCAAGAGCTTTGCCCAGAAGGCTGTAGGCATGCCAGACTCATGCAGCATCGAGATGATGCCTTCCTCTATCGTCCTGTTGGCCCTCTCAGCGACCCCATTCTGCTGAGGGCGATTCCTAACAGTGTGCTGCCTCTGGATGCCATGCTCTATGCAGAACGCTTCGAACTCGCCAGACATGTACTCCCCACCCTTATCATCCCTCAGAGTGCTCAGTTTCGCTCCAGTGATATTCTCAGCCCAAGCCTTGAACTGTTTGAAGGCAGCAAAGGTCTCAGACTTTCGCTTCAACAGGTAAACTGCCTTGAAGCGAGAGTAGTCATCGATAAATGTGACCCAGTAGCGATATCCTTGGTGTGTAGGCACCTTCACAGGGCCATGGACGTCGCTGTGGACCAGCTGAAGCAGCTTTGAGGCTCTAGAGGTCGAAGATGGAAAGGGATCTGCATGCATCTTGCCAGCTTTGCAGGCTTCGCATACTGGATCAGGGTTAGCTTGTGAGTCAAGCTTGAAACCCGTCACCAGGTTGCCTAAGAGCAGCTTCTTGATGCCTGCCAAGTGAAGGTGGCAGAGGCGGCGATGCCAGAGGTCCCAATCCAATGGGAGGGTGGTTGCAGATGATAGTGAGGTGAACTCCTCCACTGGAATGGTGTCCCCAATGAGATAGGCAGCATTTGAGGCTCCAGTCTTCGCTTGGAAGGCACAACGTGGCACGACGAGCGAAGTCGGGCGTTCTCGTCTCAAGTTCGCAGAAGCTAGGATGGGGCCAGTCAGCATTCCAAATCGGAAACGGTAGGTGGACATATGGTGATCGAGGGGTACAAGCTCAACAACAATGAAGTGGCAGTCAATAAACACGACGTGGTCTCTCTCAATAAAACCACAATTGTTGAAGTTCCAACCAAGGGCGACGGTCTTCTTGTGAAAAGAGTGGAAGGGCTGTTGAACACTGTCCATGACATCGGCCAGGACAGATAGGTGATCTTCGGTGGGAACGAGGCCACATATCTGTATACACGTGGACGTTAGTTATACGAGCAAGTGAAGAGTATGATTTGTGATACATATGCTGATAGAACCCTGCACACTGGGGGAAAGAATATCTTTCCCCCAGTGCACAGGGAGGTCACACTGAGAGACAACAACAAAAAAAGGCTCACCATGTGAACGCCGTCCATGACATCGGCCAGGACGGATAGGTGATCTTTGGTGGGAATGAGGCCCCGTATCTAGTGTATGGCACGGGTTAAGGAACCCGCACGGGTATCGGGTAAGGGTATGGACGGGTACAGGTACGGGTACGGAATTGTGACCCTCACGAAACCCGTTACCCTTGTCACGGGTCCGCGGGTTTCTGCGGGTAACTCTGCGGGTACAGATCGCCGGACCGGACGTTGCTGCAACGTGTCAGCATGTCCTAACAACCACCACGACATGCTCAGCAACTTGTCGACTGCGTTGTATTGGCCTCAAATAAGGTGTGACACGGGTACGGGTAACACTGCGGGTTTTTGGTCACAGGTATGTACGGGTATGGGTTTTTATACCCGCGGGAAACCCGTACCCATAGCCACGGGTATACGGGTATGCTTATATAAGCATTACATAAACATTTTGGGTATTTTTTGGGTATATTTCCAGATTTTTCTGGATGTTTACATGATTTTTATCAATTATACTCGGATTTTGATGTGATCCAAGGCCATAATGGCTTCAGATAAGGAATAAATAGTCAATGTAATGATTATTAACATTTTTCAAAATAACTTTCACCCAAATATATTGATTTTATATTGATTTTATACAAAAACCCGTATACCCTTAGGGGTTTTTCCATACCCCTGGTACCCCTGGAAACCCGTGGAAACCCGTGTATGTTTTCATACCCCTACCCGTATGGGTACGGTGTTCATGGGTACGGGTACGGGTATGGCAAAAAAACCCGGGGGTTACCCCTGTCACACCCTAGCCTCAAACAAGCTAAGTTTCCTTTTCCTTTTCCTTTTCCTGACTAACTGCATTGCTTTTTTTCTTCTCTAGGTTTCAAAACAGGCCTCCACACGGCGCCTTGGTGCTACAACGGCAACACGGCGCCATGGCGCTGCGACAGCGACAGTAACATGGCGCTACAACACCAACGCAGCGGCGTGGCGCTACAACGATGACGTGGCAGCGTGACACTACGACAGCGCCATGGCGCTTCGACAACGACTCAGTGCCATGACACGGCGCCACAACACCACAACACCAATGCGGTGCGCTGTTATACCGACGCCGCGCCCTGGCCCTACAACACCAACGCCGTGCTCTGGCCCTACGACACCGACACCATGCATTGGGCCTGCGACACTGGCGTCGCACCGTGGCGCTACGACACTGACACTAGGGGCTGGGCTTGTGACACCGACGTCGCGCCGCAGCACTACGACACCGACACCGCATGCTGGGCCTTCGATACCGATGTCACGCCGCGGCGCTGCGACACTGACGCTGGGGCTGGGCCTGCGACACCGACATCGCGCCGCGGCACTACGACACCGACACCGCACGCTGGGCCTTCGATACCGACGTCACGCCGCGGCGCTATGACACCGATGTCACGCCGTGGCGCTACGACACCGACGCTGGGGGCTAGGCTTGCGACACCAACATCGCGCTTGTAGCACTACGACACCGACGCTGGGGGCTAGGCTTGCGACACCGACATCACGCCGTGGCACTACGACACCGACGCTGTGCCTGGCCCTACGACACCGACGCCATGCGCTGGGCCTGCAACACCGGCGTTGCGCTGCGGTGCTATGACACCGACACTGGGGCTGGACCTGCAACACCGACGTTGCGCCATGGCACTACGACACCGACACCACACGCCGGGCCTGCAATACTGCCGTCGCACCGCAGGACTATGATACGACACCGCACGCTGCGGACACCGATGTCGTGCCGCGGCGCCATGACATCGACACCAACGGCAGCGAGGTCCGAGGGTTCAGAGAGGCATAGGGAGGCCTTTGTAGCTTACAAGTAGTACAAGGACTGTACATACGTTAACGAACAATAGGTACTTTTGAGCACTACACTAGTATACCCGCCTGTGCAACCCCTGCGGGTTTTTCATACCCGCCAAACCCCTTGAATACCCACACCCCAACCCGTCAAAACCCGTACCCTTGTGGAGGGTCATGGGTTTGGGCGGGTAAGGGTACAGGTTGAAAAAATTTACCCCGGGGTTACCCGTGCTATTCACTACACGTATCTGTATACACATGGACGTTAGTTATACGAGCAAGCAAAGAGTATGATCATGATGATACATATGCAGATAGAACCCTGCACACTGGGGGAAAGATATTCTTTTCCCCAGTGCACAGGGAGGTTGCACTGAGAGACAACAACAACAAAAAGGCTCACCATGTGAAACACCGTCCATGACATCGGCCAGGACAGATAGGTGATCTTTGGTGGGAACGAGGCCACGTATCTGTATACACGTGGACGTTAGTTATACGAGCAAGCAAAGAGTATGATTCATGATGATACATATGCGGATAGAACCCTGCACACTGGGGGAAAGACATTCTTTCCCCCAGTGCACAGGGAGGTCGCACTGAGAGGCAACAACAAAAAAGACTCACCATGTGATCGCCATCCAACTCCTTGATGACGGAAGTTACGGAAGCAAAGCTGCAGCTGATGAACTTCTGGCGCATCACCGGTGGTCTGTCCCGACCTGAAGTAGTTGTAAGAAGATGTGAAATGTGTCTGGATGAGTATTTCGAGTGTGCCCTTTTCTGGAGAAGATGAGGGTATTTACAAAAGAGAGTTGTAGGAACGTGAGGTGTGAGTATGAGACTATGAGTATATGTGTGCGCACCAATTGGCAGCACTCAGCACTCATCTTTCATGCGTGCTGCAGGTTCCACTTCTTTACGTCCACAGGCCATTTACTCCCTGACCTTTTCGCGTTTACATAACTGACCATGAGTACAACACGAGTTGCCTCTCAACTTTTCATGCGACTTCAACAAAAGGGGCTCTCTTCGTTCGACCCCTCCTCTCGCATTGCTCACATTACAAATACCAGCCAAGTGCAACTACTCACAACCAAAGGGTATTTCTAAGAGTGCATTACACACAACAATGATAACATTGGTCAGACAAAAACACGACTACAGAGCATAGGCCTGACACCAGACTACAACAGAAATAGTCTACACCAATACTACACACTGAATGGAGTACTGCCATGTCGGTATCTATTTCCTAGGTGTTCTTGCGAGAGTGGGCAGGTGAAATATCTTACCGTCTGACGGTAGAATCTTCGTGCAAGTTGAGGAGCGAAGACTAAATGGCTGTAGTCAGTACTGGTTACGCGTTATTAATGTTTGCTTACACTCGATCACTGAAACGGGAGTACAGTCTATGACGGGGAAGCAAGTGGGTGAGGGTAGCGCTTTGCCGGGGTGGTCAGTCCTGCCCCCCAAGCACTGCGAGAGAATAGAATAAAGGTATTGATAGTCTGGTTGTGTGTCGAAGTCAAGTGAACGGACATAGGCGACGAATTTGCGGAAGGGAGTGGGTAGGCCTTCGCACAGCTCTTCTGCCATGACTGACTTTTTCTTCTGGAGGACTGCCTTCCGATCACAGGAGGCAGAAATTGTTGTCCAAGGTAAGTCACTGTGTGCCGAACAAATAATTGTATAGGCGAGAGACTCCAGGTCATCTCGACGTGATTGGGCATGGCCTTGCTGGCCATTTACGGACGTGAACGGAAGAGTGCCGACTACCAATTGATCTGGGGAGTATGAGATGTGTAAACATGTTGCGGGATTGCGGAATAGCCGTGCCAAACTGAAGTTGATGAGGAAGACAGTAGGATGAAGATCGTCAGCTCGGACCATGAAATTTCCGGGCTTGATGTCACAATGGATGTAGTGCTGGGTATGTAGTGACACGACTGCCGAGAGCTGGACATGCAAGAGTAAGTAAGTTCAGTGGATCTTTTTTGGTATGCATGTTGAATACAACAAACACACCATTTGGGGGGCGTATAAGAATATATTGCCGTGGTCGACCTGTTGTTTGCTCACCAAATCACCCAGTGAGGTTCCAAGATACTCCAGGACAATAACTTCGTGTGTGCCTTCCTTCCCATACCAGTGTACTGGAGAGATACCCGTGCAGCCAGTAAGTGCTGTATACACGTTATATTCGTGACTAAGCCTCGACAGTGAGTGATCTGCAGGCCCTATTTTCAGAGCAATTTCAGCTCCTGTCTTGATATCCTTCCCTAGATAGACGCTCCCTATGGAGGTCAGAATAGCGTGTCAAACTTGAGTCAGGGTTGGGCCCACCAGAACCACCGGAAACCAAGCAACTTTCCATCTCTGAACCAGCCACCGACACGTACAAAATCTAGCTGGGGAACTCATTTCTCACGAATTTGTCGCAGTTTTTGAGTGCGCATGGTCATCAACATCGAGTGCGAAAATAAAGGGGTAAGGGAATCAGGTACACATTCACATCAAGAACAAGGGCATCAACAACTCCAATGTCAGCTCTGATGGGTAGAATATACTGTACTGTCCAACTGTATTTGTTCTGCCGAGGTTCTGAGGAGTCAAGTAGATACATAGCTAATTCTCATCAAACGTACTAAATTCGTACAACATGTTATCCATTATAGCATCCACATCGCCCACAAAGAGAGAACCAAGGGTATTGGAAGTGTTCTTTGACACCCCACTCATAGACAATTCTGACATTGACCACCCATTCGTGAAGTCGAGGGACTGTTTTCTGAGCGTGAATTTGAGCAGTTGGAGAGCCTCCATCAGAACTGGGCTGATCCGGTTTCACTTCGCAGTGTCCGTCTCCTTTGCTGACGAGAACACACATTCACAAGGAACGGACATTGCTTGGACGGGGAGGTAGTCCATGGCCATTGCGAACAGCGTCGGGAACTCTGTCCTGTTGGCCTTCCAGAGAGTAAGTTAGTAGCAATGTTCAAAATATAAGAGACGCACCTCCCAGAACTGCAGGATGTCGGTCTTCTCGTAAGAGGTCCAAGCCAAAACATATTTCCGGAATTTGGCATCCACGGTGGACGCTTGAGATGAAGTCATCTTGTTGTAAACGGAGTGTTCGACTTTGAAACATGTTGAGGATGGTTCATCTGTAGCGACTGGTGCAGGTTGCGCAGGGAGAGGTGAGGTTGCATCCGCTGATACCCTCTGGTCACAGTACTGGTGCATCTGCATGAGTGGGTTGACGGGTTGAGATAGCAGAGTATATAATTTGTACTTACAAGTTTCAAAATGGTAGCCCTTGCGCATTGGATATACTTATCCTCCCACTGACTTTCGATCCATTGATAAGCGCATGGAGGGATTGAGGACTGGAGTAAATGTTAAGGTTCAGCGTCGGGGGGGTAATAGTTGATTGGTGACTCGACTCACACATGGTGATGACGTAAGCTTCTGTATCGTCCATTCAAATATAATATTTCGTTGCCCGTTCCAGACCAATTTCAGTCCAGGGCCGGAGGATCTGATGTTGTTCGCCGATATTCTCCCATTCGGCCATGAGTTCTCAAACTCGAGATGGCATGCGATAAGACCGGCATCAATTCATAGGACATGCTCTGTTGACATCTATGAGGGACCTTTTGGTACCGTAAGCAACGTCCTGAGCAAGCAGCTGGCTGACTTACCCGCAAAACAGTCTCCAATCCTTCCAGGATTTCCCAGTCCAATCCGACAACGCAAAACGAGAGTATTCAGTCAATTCAGTTGCAAAAAAATGGATGATAGCCTAGTTTTAAGACAGTTAATCTCTACTGGCCGAAGGTGAGACAAACAAACCGGTCAAAGAACCCTGAGACAATGGAGCATGTGATACACTGTATCCCATCTCGTTTTCACATCTCTCAGAAATTCCACCTCTGGGACGAGGACCAGTTCATGGGTGCCATCGGGTTTCTTCTGGGTGAACCAACCACGCACATTCCCCTCTTTGATGGTATTGCAAAATTCCAGTTTGCAATTGTCCGAAGAGCGCAGGAGACAAACGAGATTTTGAGCACACTTTAAGGGGTTGCGCTTGATGCCCGCAAACCAAGCTTTGAGTCGGGCATTACCACTGTGGTCGAAGCGGTCAGGGTAGTTCTAAGTCATCGACGTCACCATTGCCGTCGTCGGATTCGTCATCGGAGTCATCGCCAGGGTTGTTGTGAGTTGAAGCATATGCTGAACTAGGACAGAGACAGACACTATGATATGAATGGCGCAGAGATTAATGATATGAGCGTAACATCGGACGCAATTATTTAGATGATGGAAGTCAATTTTTACAGCTGCCTCCACGCTGCGTTCAGCGAGCTGAGTTTGCAGGTGCTTCATGGCCACGGCGTTGCTTTCAGCGTTGTCGAGTGTGAAGTGGCCGATCTAAAAAATGGTTAGACATCTGATCAAATAGAAATAAAAGATTCCTTACATTGAGCGTAACATCGGCCCGATCAAGGAGATAGCAAATGGTCCTTGCGATGTTGGCGCCTGTGTGTTTGTTCTTGAGACAATGGAATCCGATTAGCCCAGCTTTAAGTGCTAAATGTCCAGTCAATTTGTCGAGGGTGATCCAATGGCAAGTCACCGCTAAGTATGACGCCAAATTTGCGTTCGACCAGATATCAGCAGTTAAAACTAATCCATCCACAAGAACACTATTGGCTAAATGTTAGTTATAGGTAGGGAGAACATAACAGTCAAACGACAGCAAGTTGTGACTTCAAGTCTTCGAACGACCTCCGCCACTGATTGATGATGGCTTCTCTCATCTTATCGCGGCCAGGGATGTCTGCCTCAACGAGTGTCTCGTGAAGGACCATACATAGCTGCTGAAACTCGGGAGTTTCGACAACGCAGACCGACTGAAAGACGTGTGCATGGCATGTGAGAGCGTAGGTGGGAGGTGATTGAGACTCACCTGATCGCCCACAACGACAAAGCGAACGAGGTGCTCTAGGAACGAGGCCGGAGAGAATGGTGGAATTGCCTGGTTGCGTATACTACGGCCATCCTTGTGAAGGGACGCACCGTCAGAACGGGTCGATAGTTTGTACTTCCAATTGTACTTGATAACCGCCGCGTCGTAGTCTTCATGGTGGTGGTTGATGAGGGTGGCGGCGGAGGAGGTTAGTGTTCCCAGTGTTTTTTGCGTAAAAATAGTTCAGCACACTCCTGGAGACCTTCTGCCTGTCATCACCATATGTCTCGCTGTCGGTTTATTAGGAGACGCTGTTGCAATCAGAGAGGCGGGTACTCACACACACAACTTGCAGGCTTTCTGCGCCTTCTCGCTGTCCTTGGTAGCTTTGATTTCGATAAAAAAGTGGGCGAGATCGAGGGCTTTGGAGGTTGGATTAGCGGCCGGTCAAGGGGGACTGGGGAGATAGCGCAGGAGCAAGAGAAGGGCTAGATGGGTCAGGACCGTCAGGTATATCATCCTCATCTTCTACACCTTGCAAGCTGAATTCTTCGCCACTGGAGATCGGGTTGAGTTGGGTAGTGGCGGCCTAGTTTGATTAGTAAGTCTCAGGGTGTGGAGAGCTCGAGAACTCACCGGCCGGCTTTGAGTAATACATTTAGTGGACCCGCGAGAACTGGCATTGGGTTGTTGATTACCCACAGCCTCAGGTGCAGCTGCCAACGACGGCTCAGTGGACGATGTTGCCTTGCTAGATGAGTGTCGTGCCATGAGCGAGGGTAGACAGGGAGAAAAAAGAGCGAGACAAGGACTTTAAATGTGAGAGGCTATCATTAGATCAGGCACACTTGCACGCTTCATGAAGGGGGGTGAGTGCTGATAAATTATGCTCAGGAAGGGGGGTGCTGATGGAGGGGTGCTGGCAGATTACGTCCACGCTTGGACATCTTACAGTCGAGTTCTAGTCGAAGTTGCATTAATTTTGAACTCCATAGGCACGCATGGGTCCAATCTGCAGGTCTGGGACTTACATTTCACTTGCCACGCATTCTAGTCATGGTAGGTAGCTCTAAAAGTCAGGACGGCTCGATTTTACCGAGCTTTTACAAGGCATATTCACAAAACTTCTACGACTTATCATAGTGCTCTTCCTTCAATCTATCTGTGAGGTCCCCTGCTTAGGCATTCACTCAAACATTATTTTACTAAGGTGTGACACGGGGTACAGGTAACACCGCGGGTTTTTGGTCACGGGTATGTACGGGTACGGGTAGTGTTTCGGTGGCTCGTGTAGCCAGGCTGAGCCGGAGTTGAGCTGTGAGAAGCCGGCCCGGATTGGTTGCTGGACCGAGCTGAGCCTAGGCACTGCGGCTACCCAGCCGGGCTGAGCTAAGCTGGCCAAAACGCCAGCTCGTTCACGGCTCCAGCTTGAAGCTGGCTCGAGCTGGCTATTTCGCGTGGTCTCAACTTCAGTCGCGATGCGGGTCTCAGCCCGAACACTTTGGCAGCCATAATTTTGTTTTTTTTTATTACACCAAGCAGTATTAATTTAGTACTCTAATAACAGGCATGCTTTGTAGTAAATCTAGGGGGGAAAGGAGCAGCTCAAGTGCTCAAGGATGTCCGTGTGTGGGGTGCGACCTGTCAGCGGTGTACTCGGTGGAGTCCCTTCTCGTACGTCCAGAAGTGGCGCTGGTTGGCGTCCTCACAGAAGTCACGAACGATGTCGGTCTTCTGAAGAAGCAAACGAAATGGCACGTTGTGGAGAGGAGTCGTAAGAGGGCGGAGCCGATGAGACCGGCGACGTAGTGACATGTTCTGCGATGGTTTTGAGGGTGAGAAGCAAGAAGAAGAGAGAGCGTGACACAACGAATGAAGTCGGCCATCCCAAAGAAGCTATGACGGGGCCGGTCAGTATCCCAAATCGGAGAAACGGCAGGTGGGCACACATGAATCGAGGCGTGGAGGCCCCAATGACAACGAAGCAACAGTCAACAAGCACAACACGGCATTCCAATTGAGGGCGAGGGCGACGGACTCCTCATGGAAAGAGCGGAGGGGTTGTTGGGCGTCGTCCAAGATGGATATATCATCTTCGATGGGAACGAGGTCGCATATCTGTATAAGTGTGGATGTTAGTTATGAGTCAACGAGCTGTGACAGTGGCGACAAGTGAAAAAATTACTCACTGTGCGGGTGTGATCGTCATCCAACTCCTCAACGACAGAGGTAAAACTGCGGCTGCATAACTCCCAGGACCAGTGCATTGCTGGTCTGTCCCGACCTGAGGTGAGTCTAAGATGATGCGAAACCCGTCTGGATGTGTGAGAATGAGGGTAGTATTCTGAGTGTGCCCTTGACTGGGGAAGATGAGGGTATCTGTGAAAGAAAGAAGTGGGAACGTGAGGTGTAAGTATGAGTATATA
>JAKELI010000458.1:0-36772 GCA_021525025.1 Lactarius hengduanensis
GAGACTCATATTCTATTCTGCTAAGTCGTATCTTACATTCTGCGTCTTTTCCGTTATTACCGATTTCGTTCTCGCTTCATGCGCTGCCAGCCTTGTTTCAGACTCATAGGGGCTCGCGCACCCCTTTACTGTACATTCTCGGTCTCGTCCCCCGTCTCTGCGTTCTCCCGACTCCTGTTTCACGCCTTTCATGGCCCGTGCGTCTTTGTTTTCCTTTACTATACTTTGACTCTATTATCCCAGAAAATGTAGCTATATTGTATAAAAAAGCGCCTCGTTGTATCGAATAAATTATCCAGTTCACCTTCTCTATTTTCCCTCGTGTGCCAATCTTCCTCTCCAAAGCTTTGCCTTTGCCATCGCTCTCGTCTTCTGTTAAATCGACTTCGCGCTTTGTTCCTTCTCGCTCGCCGACTGAACCGGCCCCTCTCGGATATACGTCACCTGACCGGCTCGTCTTAGCCGTCGCCCTGTTGCTGCCCCACCTTTGATAACATGAGCTTCACTAGTCCAACACCTTCGCCCAGAGTCGCGGAGAACGCATAGAGGACGTTAATGGTCGGGTTTAGCCAACTCGATAATCTCTCGTTGTGAGCCCTGGACTGATCGAACTCGTTGGCCTTGTCACGAAGCACGGCAAGAATATCACTGGAAGAGTTGCAGGATTGTAGTTGTGATGCGAGAGGATGTGTGAGAAGGTCGGTCTTCGTCTTTTTCTCGTACTTTTTCAGGGCTGCGACAAAGATGGTGCGGAAATTAGAGGAAGACACAGCTGTGAGGGTACTCTGGGACATAATGGCACGGTCAGGAATTTAGGTGAACTGCCCAGCGATGCCAGTGGGAGGTACAGTGGACCGCGAAGCCGCATCCGAATTTCCATACAAGGAAATGGTAAACCAGACGATTCAAGTTGGCGCTGGGTGGCAACGATCTGATTATCGTTCCAGGCCAGCCAAGCACCTTTCGTCATTCCAGTCACCAGTGTTCCTGGCTAATCTGTGTTCCGTATTCAGTGAGACACCACTCTTGTCTTGAGAGGGAAGTTTTTGGGCTTATTTTTTGGTAAAAGCGCTCTTACTTCGAATCCTGCTCCAGTGCTCCCTGTGGATTCACGGCGCAGGGTTGGTGAATCGTGCGTCCTACTCTAGAACATATGCATGTACTGGCAGGACACGCTCTCAGCACAGACGCTTCCGAGTCGTTTTCAAAACCGTTTCCAGCTCAATTGGCACCGCCACGTATCTCATAAACTTGAACGGAATGTGACCCAAAGCGGTATGTACAGTACTTCAAGTTGCCTGTATCCTTTCCCACGAGCCCCAAGGTAATAGGCTATTCGGGGTCCAATGGCAGGCTCGTTTTTAGGAATACGTACCGAGCGGACGCTATCTGATTATGACATTGGCTCAGGGGACACCACTTTTATCAATCTGCGGTTCCGAAGTCTGTGATCTATCTCTACCCGCGTATTAGCCTTGCGGATGTCATGGTAAAGCTTCACCACCCCCCATGGCATTTTTCGGCCGCAGTCCATCTTCCACCACGGACCACGATTCCCCAGAGGGCCACACACAGCCCAGTGCGTTACCATGATCATGGCCGGAGCAGAGCCACATGGCATGTTTGTCAACAAGATGAAGGTACCCTCTTGTGGTGAGAAGCAAAGTGAGTTCAATTTAACTATCTTCGCTCTGTTCCGATCGTGATTGAACTTTCTCGCTCTGCCTCCTCCACACCGCGAAATCAAACCTCGTAATGGTGGACACTTCTCGTGCTTCCACTTTCGTAGCGAACATGGAGATATTTGATCCGGGAACCCGGGCAATTCAGTGCTCCTCGTGATCAGCAAAGTGCCGAACTCACTAAATGTGGCGCTGGATACGTTTTTACTAAACGCCGAGGCTCGCACCTTATTCGTCGCTTTTTTTTTATTCCTTAAAGAACCGAGAAAAGATGATCACGGGGAATTTGATCAGAGATTGTCCCGCCGGACGTTGTGACGCGCGTGTTCTCGCTGTTCCAGAGAGCCGCGGCGGGCGACCCCGGACCCTGGGAACTGGCCTGCGCGCGGGCGGCGGAAGCGGACGTTCTGGGCGGACGTGGCTGGTGGCGATGCTGCGCGAGCAGCGAATAACGAGTTGTTCCGCGTGCTGGAGCGGTGCGAGATAGAAGCCTTTTGAGGTGTGTGGAATTATCTTCCTTCTCCAGTTTCGTTGTGATTCTACGCGAAATCGCCACAAGAGAAGGTGTATAGCAATAATGACAGTTTTGGGAATGAAAAGCCGGCAATTCGCGCCTGGGACTTGCATGATTAGACTTGTTACGGATACCGCACAATCCGGAATGCGTTCCGAACGTCGCGAAATGCTCGATTCGTCACGGTTCGGGTCTTTGCCGCGGGCGGGCACAACTCTTCTCCCTACTGTACAGACAGGGGCTGTTTTGGTATTGTACGGAATGATCTGACGGCGCTGTTCTGTGTAATTTGGGGGTGTGATTTGAATGGGTAGGGAGCCCTAGTGTGATATGAATGACAGGGTGCGGTAAATGCGCACTCGAGCACTGCACTCGACCCTGTCTGCTAAAATTTCGTTCATCAGTTAGCAATGAGAACCGTTCCCGAGGAACCTCTTTTGGTTCACGCGCGTTAAGATCCTGATCTCCCTTCTCAGGGTCAAGGCCGTTAAGGCACGAGCGCGAGCGGGAATCGCCAGTGATTGTAAGCGCGCATGCATCATCATTTTCGTCTTTACATGTAACTGAAGACGCCACGACCCCCGCAGGATCCAGATATTGAGAATATACTCAATTAATTAAGGGGTTTGTGGAAACGACGCCCCAGAGTCAAACGAGCCAGAGCCCGGAAAGTCGAACACAGCACAGAAGGAGCACCGTGACTGATGGGCCTGCGTTGTAAATTTTCCTTGTTGTGATCCTGTATGCGGTTTACGTACTTATAGGCCAAAAGCACAACAGATAAGAAAGACATGCGGACAAGCAGGTGACTGAATATTAGGGGTGCTCGCTACGCCTCCGTCCGAGTAAGATGTGAAGGAGACCGCCACACTGGAGATTAAAGGGTGGCAGTTCCTTTCCGATCACACCCCCAAAACCTTCGAGGCGTAGATCCCCAAGATCAAAAATTCCCACGAGCGCGCCCATACGACGTACTTCGTCTGTCCTCCCGGAAAGCTCCGTGGCTAGTCGACGCAGGGAACGGGGAAGGGAGTAACCCAGCCTTCTTCTGGTCCACGGGTCCCATAGACAAGATGTCGTCGACAGTGAGACGGTACCGCGGTGGGGTTATTCCCTTCCCAAAGCGGTGAGTTACGTGATTTGCGCAGAGAAGCCCGACGAGAATGTTCGCCAAGTGTAGCGGCACAAGCGAAAACACCGTTCCCCACGCAGAAGTGAGCACGTCGTGCTCGAGACGGACAAGCGGGCCGTGGCAGCCAGGAAGCGGTGACCGCGGATAACACGTGCCAGATGCAACCGCAGCGTGAAGTGGATTACTCCAACCGCAACAGCCAAGAGCACCTTGCAACACCGTCCGCGCACCGGCAGGAGTACCAGAGGTTCCACGCCTCGCTTGCTCTGGCATCGAGAGAGAATGTCGCCTTTTTGTACGTCACATAGCCCACCGAGACGAAAGAGATAAACGAAGGAAAGAGCAGGAGTGCATAGACCGCAAGAATCGGACGAGAGTTGAGAACGTCCCAGTCACCCCGACGAGTGAAGCGAGCAACAGCAACGAAGAGCTAAACGTGATCAAAATGAGAGCTGGGGAATCCGTGATGAGGACCACTGGTGCGGCGGGGTAGGCTATCAAGTCGAGATGTGGGAGACTATCAGAGGTGCAATAGCTCGCGACTTACCAGCAAACCAAGTTAATATGGAGAAGACCAGGAACGTCAAACCGAGCAGGAAGACAGTGATCACGCTTGCAAGCAAACACCACTTATGTGGCGTCCACTGTCCCACCCGATTGATCCCTAGGCCCTGACTATCGCGTAAAGCGGCTTCCATATTACCTTGGCTCCAACCCTCAGCCCTTTTCGGTCCCCACAGCACATTCGATGAGTAGAAGTCACGACGAAACTCGGAAGGTATCGACCGAAGGGATCGCGGTCGCGGCCACTTCTGCGTCAGTTTGTCGGCCGCGGTCAGAAAGGGCTGCTTTGGAGCAGAGCCTGGAGGGAACCCCAGACGGCCCTTGGGAGATGGTGATCTAGAGGGGTTATAACTGGAAAACCGTAGTTTCAACACCTTCCGACGGAGGGAGCCAAGACCAAGGTGGGCTTTGAAGGGCATCTGCTTCACGAATGACAGCACTTTCATGGAAAACTGAGAGACGCCACTTGACACTTCGGCCGCGGGAGCAGCTGGGAGCCCGGACGAAGCAATGTCGTCGTCAGAGTTCGGGTGGGCCTTCGAATGGAAGGAGGAGTCGCAATCGATTGTGCTCGTCGTGACTGATGTGGGCCGCCGTTCGCGTTGTCGTGGATACGGGCCAGGGTGGGAAGATATGAGGGACGATCGATGAGAACGGGCCGGGATTGCTGTGAAGTGAGAAACATTCGGCGAAGGGGATGGGGCTGTTGCGAAGGTGCGTGCATTTGGGCCACCGGTTTCGGTGTCCTGTGGGTCCCAATAATGATAGCTCGTCGTTTGCTGTGACCCTGTCGAGGCCTTTCGCGAAAGAGTCGACCGTTTGTGGGTACCGGAACGACGACGGATTGACCCTTTTAGAAGTGTTGAGGAGGCTGGAGGGGATGCCTCGGAGCGGACGAGGCTGGAGTAGTCGGGCATGTTGTTGAGGAGATAATGGATGGTAGTGGGGGAAGACAGTAATGTGTTTGGCCCGCAGCCAACCCCGCAGCCGGAATTTGTGGCTCGGCTCTGAGCCGAGACCAACGGTTGATCGCGAAACGACGACTCAACACCCGACAACGGAGCACCGTGACGACGACTCCGCGAGTCGAATCTTGGCCACGATCTCCGTCTCAAGCAAGAACTCAACAAGTGCACAGGTTCGGTCATGGTACCAGCCATGTGCCAGAGAATCGCTATATTCGTACGTTGCAATGCGTCTGTACATTCTGAGTTGGCGCAAAGACGTTAAAACGTTATGAAGAGCCCGCATTCGTATTCGCTCCCACTAGACGTCAGATCGATGTTGCATCATAGAACTTGTCATAGAACCTGGAGCTGAGTGGAGCTGAGCACACGGATCCTTGGCAATCCCAACACTTACTGCCTCGTCCCGGTTCAGGAAGCAACATGATACCGAGAATACCGCTCGGAGGGCATCATCTGACGACGAACTTCTCTGGCGTGAGTAGTCAAACTAGTCAAAGTCCGAGTCTGGCCAAATACCCCTGGGAACGACACGTCAATACACTATCGCGGGGCTCTCTGCCTAAACCCTTCCTTTGTCCCTTGCCCGTCGGAGAGGAGAATGTACCGAGGTTGCGATCGATGCCCGCCATGCATAGGCCCTCTTGCACCCGGAGGAGTATGCACTCGTACATCGTTAAGGCACCTGTCCTAGGCCCTATCTGAGTGCGCGCATTTACTGCGGACGTTGACCTGTCAAACGGGAGATTCCGGTGAGCATTTTGCGACTGCAGTTTCGACAGATTTTTCAAGATTTACGCTTGGCCATCAAATCATTTTACCTGTCGATAGGAGGGACCCCAACTCATCACTTTCTGTGATCCATATTCCGGGACTTGTATGAATCGAGTGCGATGGGCACAGCGGCGAGACCCAAGATGTGTACGTGTGGCCAAGGGGGGTTAGAAGATGGGCACGGATCATGATGATCATGTTTGAAAGGCGAGCTGATGTCTTAGTCCCTCAGCGCCTGCTCAAGGCGCGCCTCCACCCACGAGTCCGATTGGTGGTCATCGCATTGTGCTTTGTCGCTATTCTTGAGGTTATTCCTTTCCCTCGAGCAGCTCATCTCATCAGCTGCAGAATTATCAGCTGGGGTCCATGGACGTCCCCCATTGGTCATCCTCCTCCCCGTGATGTCTCACACCTGTGCAAGAGTCGTCCTGATGTCCGCGAGCGTAACTGCGGAGGCTTCGTGGGTATTTATTTTGAGGCCCTCTCCCTCTACTTGCTGATCCATAAACAGGCTCTCTTTCCTAGACCATCCCTACCTTCCGTACTCTAACCCCCATACATCATCATTAACACTCGCTCCCCACTCATGTCGCCTTCGCCACCCAACACCTCTAAACGTCTCTCGACGGTCTCGCTCGTCGTCGTCACCATCATCGCCTTTTTCGTACTTCCCTTTCCTGCATCAGCAATGCCAGTCGTCCCAGTCGAGCCCGCTCCATCTCCCGGATCCCCGGCTCCAAGCCCGGCTCCCAGTCATTCTCGTATGAGTCACAAAGTCATCTTCGACATCGTTTTTGGACTCGGTAAAGCCAATTCTCACTACTCTACTTGATCTCCTTACTCATGCAATTGCGCCACCCAGGGCTCTCCTTCCTCTCCATCGGCGCTTTTGCATTCCTTGCTTCGTGGAGGTCCTTCTCTGGGTTCAGTGGTGTTCTTGATCGTGCGTTCCTCTTTTTTTTTTCGTTCGGGAGCCTTGGTCTGCTCACAGCACACTTCTACATGCGCAGGCATATGTGCGGCCTTCGACTCTCTGAAGCGATTCTTATCGGCCTTCCGTTTTACCACATTCTTCGCGCGAGCCGGCAACGCCATCGCTGGCGCCACCGATCCCAGTGTCTCCATGCGCAACGGGGTCACAAGTGCTCCGACCATTTCTCTTGCGAGGATGCAAAGTCCTGGACCCATTCCTGCACATACCCTGATCCCCAGACGCCTACCGTATCTGTCTAACCTTTCTCATCATTTATCGTTACACTATTCTACTTCAACTCCAATTCCAATTGCACGTAATGGCGTTTCATAACCATCATAAACTAGCTTCTTTCAAATGGAATGACAATATATGATATGTCCGATGCGGGTGCTGATGCCGAGCACTTCATTACCTTCGTAGCCCTGTTATGTTCTCCGCTCTGATACACCTCGAACCCGTGTGACGTCTACCTGCGTGAAAAAAAAAAGGCTATACACCCGAGGATAGAAAGGGTTGTACTGCCTCTGCCAAGGCCTCTGCTGCCAAGACCATGACCTATGTGCCGAGCCGAGCCGAATGAGGGGCGTGACAATGTACGATGGTCTTCGCAGCGCAAACAGGGACTTTACGGACCCCGAAAATACCAGCTTGGGGCGTTGGCAGAGGCGTCTGCACGAGAGGGACATTATAGAGGCGGCCGAGCTTAAGATCACGTGATCAGGTCAGTTGATAAGGGGAACGCACCAGTCGTGGTAGCGGTTTGTTTTTCTACAACATCCACTAGCGTGCATGTTAGGAATTTTTGTGTAATGAGTTCAGGGATACATTTTTCAACGCGCGTGCAAAACATGTATTTAGGACCTGTAGAAAGTAGGAAACCAGAGGAACTTACCGTACTGAAGCGAGCGCAACGCAACTTATTTACGATGTAAAAGAGAAATTGGCCACACTTGATCATTGTACATCGGGTGCGGACTCAGGAATCAAGTTTGGACCGACAATCTGGGCTTCAAAGCTCAGAAGAAGTATCCGAACACTGACCCCAGTGCGAGCGGTCAGTATTGCCGGTACTGATCGATACTGATCGCCCGCACTGACAATGGCTGGGATCATGAAGAATTGGTTGGTCGCCTCGCTATGCATGACCCGGAGGCCGCGAAACTGCCACGTAGTACCGCGAGGAGCCGCTGCGTCCCGATGGAGTTGGGTTGTGGTATTGCATCTCGTGGCTGTTGTCTGTTGGTCACGGCTTTCAAACCGAGAGAGATCCAGGCAATTGTGACTCACTCACTCCAGTCTTCATGCCCCTACTGCAAGCGGACTCCTTTCACCATCAACTACATATCCATGACAACCCATGCCGTCGACCATGTGACGCGAGCCACGGATGGCTGAGGGTTCGAGTGACCTGCCTGCGGGAGGAAAGAGGATAACGATAACGAATCGAGTGTGTTGGAGGGATTGGAGAGTGGCATGGCCCCAGGGGTGACGAATCTCACGATCATAATGGCGACACGGGTGTGATGGCTTGGTTTTTAAGACCAATATTAATGAGCAGTGATTATGATAGAAGTACTGTAAAGAGTGTCTCTCACTCGAAACCTTCGTTTGGCCCATTTCCAGGTCGACCCATGTGGCAAGCGAGCAACGGGCAAGGGGCAACGTCGTAACCGTGACGGAGGTGGCCGAAAGGGAAATAATGAACCTAGTCGTCGCGTAGTCTCAGCGACGGATGGGCCACACCCTAAAGCTCAGCCACGACAAAGAAAGGAAACTCACCATCTTCCCTCGTCAACCGCAAGCTGTTAGTCGTCAAAACGTTGATCCTACCTCCACCCTGCTGCGGTTCACTCCCACGTCCCAGGCTTTGGTGTAGGGGTGGGGAGTACGCCAACACGGCGACTACGGATGCTTATTCGGCTGAGGACCAAGGGGCTGCTGTTCTCTCTGCACGCCCCAGTCCAACTCCGAGCAAGGGATTCAACGTCTTTCCGCTGCAAAATTGGGCTCTGTAACATGGATAACGGCGTACTCACAAGTACGACGCCGACTCGAGGCACGGCCACGAAAATCCTACTTGCCTGGCCATGGTTGCTTTGTCGGCTTTACGCAGAGAGGGAACGTCGTTCTGTGCAGATGGGACGATGTTCCTTTGGAAACCTGGCGCATCCTTCCCACCGAGTTTGATAGGGTTCCTTCCCAAGCGGTCTCTGATCAGTTGGCACCACGGAGTGCTGAGACACCCCGACTTAATTCCATCCGTTACCTTACCTTTCTGCCCAGTGGGAGAGAGGATGATCGATGCCGTGATGAGTGCCTAAAGCGCCTACAATCGGCGTCGCCGTGGCGAACGCTGGATGGCTCCTCTCGTAATTGGTTTGATTCTCCTGCGCTCTAACTGAGCAGTTGTCATGGCCCCTGAACTGCCGGTGTCTGACGGGGTTCTTCTCGAGTTAGCTATTGTCGTTGCGGCAGCCCTCTGTGACCCACTTTTTTGACCGGTCCTCGCTAGCGACGGCCCCTCCTCGAGGACAGGATATCGTCGATGGTCTCCGATCTGGTCCCAGGACGTCGTATCGATGACGAAGGAACGGCTGCTAGATGTTGTTGCATTGCACGGCAAGGATTTTCTGGAGATCAGCATTCAATCACGCTAGGACGGGAGGGTGTTTGGTCCGGTCCTTAGCGCTTGGCCTCTACTCTCACCTCCCCTTTGCGTCCCAGACTGAATCGGCCCCCGTCCTTGGCTGCAAGAAGACTACTCAAACAGGAGGACTACAAAATGAGCCAATAGGTTGTCCGAGATGGCTTCCAGTGAGGTTGGTGCACCGCCTCCGACCTGCTGGCGTCGTCCGTTATAACTCCTCTTCACTGAACGACCTCACTTCTGTACCCCATCCTACATTGACTTACAACACCATACCTCTATGACCCACTTCGTATTCGTCCTACTCCTCGCATTCTATTTATTCCGCTCCCAATCACTAGCCCGTCCAACCGCACACATATTAGTCGGAGCCCAGAACTTTTCGGACTTGGGTAGACAGCAACCTCATCTTCAATATTACCTTTTCCTTGAGTAGGCCAAACATCCTTCAGTCTCTTACCACGTCCCGCTCACTTTTCGTTCCAAGCTTTACTATTCTACGCCTGGCTCGCGACAGGGATGACCGTTGCCCAGCTCTTTGGGTGTCTCAACCGTAGGTGGTCCCCATCCTGCTGCGATCCTCACACGCAGGAACCACCTTGATGCAGGAATTTGTTCCACATTCATCGCCCTTTCCCAGCGCCTTTCCAATCCTCCGTTTCTCCTCTCTCACGAGTGGGCCACGAAACTCAGCGCCACTGACTGCTGGCACAGCCGGTCACGCCGTCGGCCGCAGAGGTGGCGCCTCTTATCCAGTCGCGACCGTTTCTCGAGGGCGAGTGCAAAGCGGAGGGCCTGGAAGGTCGGGGAGTTCTCAAGGCGGTGGTCGTGATACCCTGACAGTCGCTCCACGCTCGTAGTTTCGGCATTTGTTATCATTCTGCGTTACGCCCCCCCTAGTTAACATGAAAGTACCCGACATGTGGCACCCGAGGGGGGCGGTGCTAGCTACTACGTGTCATTCCCTGACGGAGCTGGTTAAACGGGATCAAATGAAGGTCATGATCTGTTGCGGCCCAAGAACAATGCGAGCTATATGCAGCAAACGCGTGGCAAGGCCGCACAAGGCGCTATCTGAGTCTGCCCACATACCTCCTTTGTCACCGCCCTATGCGTCACCTGAGCATGTCCGTCCGTAAGAACGGTGTGAGAAAGAGAAAAAAGATGCCCACACAAGCGGGCTGTATGAGTACGCAATCTGGGTGGCGAGCCAGGTTGGGTGATAATGGGTGATATTACCCACGTGGATCGTAGCGATGCGTGCCAGCATATCTGGACGCCAAAATCCGGAGAACTGGCCGTAGCGACCGTCAGAGACACGCTTTTGCTGTAAGAGGAAAGTAACGCACCAGCAATGCAGCCCGGCGGACGCGGACTCGGACTCGGAGGAACGCCGGGACTAGGAAAAGCGGACCGAGGTTAAGGTTAAGGTTAAGTTAGCTAGATTATGTAATATTACGACATACCGAGAGAAACGCCGCAGCGCGGGTACGGTACTGCAACTGCGGCAGAACCACCACCAGATGCGTATCGCATTGAGTTATTGTCTTGCGTCAGGTCACAACTCTCACGGACCCAGAGAGGGCGACTCACCACTCCGGCGGTCAGGCAGTCAAATAACATGGCTCGGTTTCCTTGAGTGGAGTAGTCACACCATCAACTCACGTTCATGAATCATGCCGTGATGCGATCAAGGGACATGATACAGCAGGGTCCGAAAGAACCAGTCTCCGCAAGGAAAGAGAATGACGGGAATTTTCCCCCGCGCATGGATTTGAGATGTGACATGATTCTCGGAATTTAAAGGTAGAAAGTCGATGGAACGGATGAGTCTCACAGTAGTGACACACACGGCGGATACAACATTGACTTGGCTAGAAACAGTGGCTCGGTCATTCGTCCAGGGTCAAGTACAGTTTTCCTGAAACCTACTTACTGTAAAAAGTAAAGTTTGGGGTCCCGAAAACGCCTCAGAAGCCCTCGTTTGCGTGTCAGCAAATCGAGGAAGGTTGATACGGCTAGCTGGGCAGACTCCGCGCATACAGCCACACTACTGACGGAAGCTCGGCAATTCCAGTCATCAAATGCATCAGAACTCAACTCATATCATTGTTCGCGTCAAAATATAAGTCGGACACCATTACCGATCTTGCCAGCCTGAGTAGTATAGCGACAGGATACAACGTGGAGGTAAAGCACATCGCCGCGGATATAAAACTCTGCCACGGGTACCCATTTGGCTGAAGACCGTGACCGGATTGCTACCGTTCGCTCCACGTGCGTCAATTGAACTCTGAAAGGGTGTCCCGACCTACGGGGATGAGCACTAGAGCAGAGATGATGGTGGGTCACAAGCGCAATACTCATTTGGACCACCATCATGAAATCGCTACTTCCTTGTAGCCTTGGTCAATTTTTGACAGCTTTACGCAAGACAAGATGTCATTCAAAGCCAACAATGTGATGCCCCTCGGTGCAGGTCTAGCCTTTCTGGCACTCACTTGAAGTCCGACGGGGTTACTTCCCATGGTGTCAGCTTGTTGTACCACCTCACCTTGAGTTGGTCCCTCTACTTGCCTTACCCACCTTTTGACCTCGATGAGGCAGATGATCGATGATACCCTCCGTACCAACAAATCGACGATCACGAGTAACCGGTCTCTTAACACAGCAACCGCCTGCGCTCTATCTGACCCTCCGCCATTGGAGATGATTGGACTCTGAGCTGTTGGACAAGAACTTTTCCGCAAGCTGGGAATTGTTAGAACAACGATCTCTGGACCCACTTTGTTGACCGGTGGCTCACCTCTTCAGCGGCGAAGAGCTCCCTCTTCAAAATAAATCACCGATTTGCCCCCAGATAGGGTCCTAGAACGATGGGATTGATGAAGGGTGGACGGTCGTCGCAATGTATAACAATAACGTATGGCATGAAGAGTGAGTCGTCCGCGTAGGCGCCTTCGCTTTCTCGCTTTCCCCCTTCCCCTCCTGCTCCCCAACAAATGTCGATCGCGTTACTTCTACTGTCCTTATCCATTCACCCCCTTTTGTTTCTTCGTGGCGCTTCCCTTCCATTCCTTTGGATGATCGATCAAACAGACTAATGTGTTACCTGGCTCGCCCTCCCGTTCGAACCAGTTTGCACAGCCCATGTATTTCCCCCGTATCCCGACTTAAATTAATGGGATTTCTTTAAGTCTAGGGTTTATATTATTCATCTTGTCTATATAAAGCGGGTCGTACTTCCTGTGTCCAAAACATCAGTCCTCTATCATCCCACAACGCCTACTAACCAATTCCGTCTACGCTTCTCCGCGCTATGACATTGATATATCTACTTCTCACCATCACTCTTGTCCCACTCTCCACCTCAGCACGTCCAGTCGCCCCATTCGCGCTAAATGCACGCCAGAATTCTTCCATTCCCATGGACCGCGAAGTCATCTTTGACATTGCCTTTGTCATAGGTGTGCCGAATATCTTCTGACCCATACCACATCCTGCTCAACCTTCTAAGCGTTGTTTTTCGCATGCCTTGGCAGCTTTGCCTGGCTCACAAGCGGTGGGACCACTGGCGGCCGTCCCGCTGAGCTTTTCAATCGTAGGTTTTCTTCGTCTATACTGCGAATCCATACCTGAGGACATCCGGTGCAGAATTTTTTGCCATCCCTGTCGCCTTTTTTCGGCAACTTTCCGTCTTTTGTCGTTCTGCCTCTATCCTCGACGCCAACAACGTCAACGTGACGTTTATACCTAGAAGAGGTGGCGCATCGTATCCAGTTGCGACTGTCCCCTGGGGTCTTCAAGGCGGGGGGGCGAGAAGGGTCGGGGTTGTTCGAGGCGGTGGTGACGATCCTGACGGCATCGGTCCCGTCCATACGGTCCTCTGATTGATGTCGTCGTTCCGTCTCCGCTTTATTGTAGTAATCATCTCCATATAAGTTAATCACTATCCTCGGATCACTGAGTCAAAATGAGAAGTGGCAGAAAGTGTCCGACTTCCGACAGGGCCAAGGGAAGCGGTGCTATGATCTACATGACGCTGTCCAGAAATGATGCCCGCTGCCTGCAGCAACAATGCGTGTGTCAGGCAGGGAGTGTATCAGCCTGAGGCTGTGCAGCCTCCCATCTTCTTCAGCCCTACGCGCCACCCGAGAGAGTCCGTACAGCCAGTACTAGAAAGGGCAGTGTATACACACCTCCTTGGTGATCCACCATTGAATATCGGAGGTGGGGATCCTGGCAGTGCGTTCAAGTTCCGGCAGTGCAGCGTTCCAGCAGTGTAGCACCGGACGCGAAATTCAGAAATGTCGGCCATAGCAACAGTCACAACAACCAGGTGGAGGGGATGCTGTCATATTTCTCACCTGGTTTCTCACTCAATGGGTCACCGGTCACCGGACGCTAGCCAGGTCACCAAATGGTACAACACCTCAGGTAGTTTGTCAGGTAGGTGCGATTGCCGCGATTGGAAAGTTAGCTAATCAATGAATGGCACGTGATTTATTTATTATTGTTGTGACGTCATCGTCCAAGTTTTACAGTAAGTTCCTTGGTAAGTTCGTCGAAGTCTACCACATCAGGACCGTACTGCCCTTGCCACAGCCCTGTTTCTTCGTCTCCTCCAGAGGTCATCTGAATTGCTGTAGAAATACGCATACAGACGCTATAGCTGTCAGATGTTTCGTGAGTTATTCGGCTCTTCAAGCACTCAATGACACCCGCAAGACACCCGTTCTGCAAATTCTGCGACAATGAAATCCTAGAGAGCAAGAGTAAAGGCAATATTAGAGACACCCAGCAGTAAGGAGACACCAAATCGTACTGGGGGAGGCGTTTCAGATGAAATGAACTGGTAAGTGGGATTTGCCATGGAGACGGCCAAGTTAGATTTACAGTACAGAGTGGATCAAGGTTGAATACTGTACTCTGATACCTTCGATCGGGTGTCTCAGATCGGGATCGAAGGAGTGTTGACCTTCGCCGCAAAACAAGACCTGATGGGTGCAAGAGGAACTCCGGAATCGTTTCGGACAGGTGACCCGCAGCTGGGGCTTAGGGCAAACTCGTTTTGAACAAGCCTTTTCAATAAAGTACGCACGGGTATGGGAATGGCGATCCGATCGTCTGTCGGCTCGAGTCGAGCCTCGAGGATGACTCGCTGGCAAGCCGTCGCCGCGAGCCACCAGGGAACTGCGGAACTAAAAAAAACTTGGACCCCGCGAAGAAATATGTGGGGACGGATGAACGGATGATCAGCGCGTACATATCTCGATGGTCCCGAGCTTCCTTCATTGTCCGAGATCTAGATTCAGGCGATATTTTAAGCTAAGTCGTGGTTGTTCGGGAACAATAGTTCAGGCTGATAACTCACTTGACAAACAACCACGCAACCGGTTTATCGCACACATGTTCAGCCAGTAAAACGCACCTCATCCCATACAAAACTAGAGTCATGCCAACTCCGCATTCGTTTCATCTGTTTGACGCTCAGCTATGTAGCGACGTACCTGTCAGGACGGGGTTTGGGATTTCACCCTTGCCCGTACGACGTTCCGCACAAAGTGGTAACCTGGCAACACCCAATGACAACACGTTCTCTGGCTCTCCCAGCACCGGTTAGGTTGGAATTCGGGTCCCAGTCCGTTGAAACGCTATGCGTTGAACAGGCTTTTTATTATTAAAAAAACACCTTCGGCGTTACAGTGAGGGGCCACGGTAGTAACGAGGTGGCTTGGCAGGCTTGTTGCTGAAGGGCCGAGGCGCGGTGCCAGAGTGGGGTTTGTCAATCAGGGTGAGCCGTCCGATACTGCGCACGTCGGTCTTGCATATTCAGGACTAAGTCGCATAGGATTGTACATTTGCCATTGGGAGCACAGGATCGACATGATGGCAAGTTACATGCCAGTGATGAATGATTGCCGATTCAATTGTCTCAAGCTGGATCGGGTGATATCGGGAAGGTTCGTTTCGGTGCCGACCACCTCGGCACGCACCGCTGACCTTCCTGCACTTGTTCCCGCATCATGATGCTAGCTGGAATGATGTCCTTATGGAATAAATAAAACGGACTAGTACAAACGCTGACAGCATTGCGAGCGGTCAAAGAGTGGTCAAACCCGAAGCCGGCAGCACAGCTGCCGGCGTCTGATCTCCCAGATGGGAAAAGTAGACTAACCGTCTCAAATCCTTGGGGCTGTCACTATAAATACCACGATAGACTTGACACCTATATCCCTCATTTCTACTGACGTTCCCGACCCAACCTTCTTTCGTTTCACTCCTCCTTCGCTCTCGATGGATTCCCTTTTCACCTTTGTTTTGTCTCTTATATTCATGTGCCGAGCTGTTGATGCGATGGCGCTTCCAATTCCCCCTGCGTTTTCGCGCGCTCCTCATTTGGAGGCACCGAGCGTCTTCTTCCTCGAAATGGGGTTCGACTCCATCTTCACGATGGGTAAGAGACGCGTGCTTCCACATATCCCGCGTACAGTATCCCTGATGTCCTTTCCGCCCGGGCAGCTCTCCTGTTCTCCTTCCTTGGAGCGTACATGATGAAGTTGATGGGTGGGACGAGGACGACGGCTTTCATAGCAAGGCTACCTCGTACGTCCAAACGCCCGTACTCTCTCCGTACCCTCTCTCACTGCCATATCTCGTCCTACAGGCGGTGCCACATTACACCAGACCATCAACCGTCTCCCCTCCCTATTGCTGGCTCTCGACAGCCGAGGCACTCAGCGCCGCGTCCCCGTTCGCCGGGGAAGGATATCCGCACCAATGGCAACCGTACCTCGCCGTTGGGCTCCGCGTTTGACTCGTCATGCCCTTCCATCATGATGACCGTGGCTTGCAGCTTGTGGTCCCGTGACACATGACGCATGACCAGTCCTTCCAAGAATCCTTCGCACATCCTTTGCTACCTTATTCTCTTCAAGTTTTGTCCCCGGTGGCACAACATTATACGCAGCGCGCTCTCTTTTTTATTTCTCTTTTTCCTTCGTTTTTTCCCCCGACGGTTACCTGCGTTCGGCATTCTTTGTCGCCGAGGTTGAACGTCGATTTGCACGGACATGTCGGAGAAAGAGTGCGTGCTCTTTGTCAAGCGTTACGTTTGCTGCACCCTCCATCGCCGTATATGTACAATACTATTTACGCCCACTCCTACGATATTACGACCATTACGAAGGCACTTCAGAGCAGCGCCGGCTGCGCCGCCACTCGCTTGTGCAATACAATTGTGGCCTTGATATCGCTTAACTGTGGTCGGCTTAGCTCAGGGGGGAGCGTAATAAGTCACAGTAATGAAGCCTGCCAATTTAGAGGGCACTAGTACGAGATTGCCACAAAGGCAGTTCAACTGGCGCAGCAGTACTGTACAACACATGTCCATGATCGCACACCGGACCTTGCCACAGTCTGGGACCTCGGGACTCTTTGGGAACTTGTTAAAAACGTGTGTTCTGCCCGTGCCTCCTCATTTTCCAATTTTTCCCGCGGCGAAACAAGGTAAGGGCAACGAGGAACTAGTACTGTACTGTAGAAGGTAGGGTTGCACAGTCCCGCAGCCAAGCCCGCAGCAAGGCAGCAAACCAGTACCACAACGGCAAGGCAATAAGCCGGATTATCTCCAGTTGGTTAGATGCAAACAATGGACCTTTACTGCAAACGGCAGCATTAAATCATCGAAATTCATACAAAGTGTGATGGGGATGACGCGATGACGCGTCTGCACACTCGGTTCTCCCTCTCCTCCCCCCGAGTCGGATCTCAGCCAAATGAAATGATGGCTAGAAGCCCTATTTCATATCACAGCACCTGTATGCTGCTGGAGAGGGCCTTCTCTTGGGCAACCACTTGCGCCGTTCCGGCTCGCAGTAGCCCGAGCCGACGTTCCGAGCCGGGACGGCGAGCGAGCGAGTGCCGCATTCGATTCGTCAGGTTCGCCCGCTGTTGTCGCGCGTCGCGCATCCGTGCCGGCCATACTAATGCAACCTATGGTAGAGTCGGTGGCGCCCAATGGGCAGGATGCTTGCGTGCGCGAGAGCGTCGCGTGTATCACGTCAAGGATGAGCCTCGCGCGAACAACGTGTTCTGTGACGTAATGACCAAGCAAAAAAAGTACAAGGGGGTTGATGAGGGAGCCCAACAGCAGAGCCACTGATCGAATATCCGCATCGCCTTGCTCGCTGTGGCAGTCGGTTGGATCGCACTTGCTACACGTGCCAAGCTTGGCACATAGGAAATGTGGCACATATAACCTACAAATTGTTGAGTCACTCAGGCTGCCGTACTGTATATGGTCCGCCGGCATCAAGTGCAAAACACCTTTGCCCCGAAGTCCCGAATCGGAACTCGGGGGAGAACAGGTATGATCATCAATCATCAATCCCTCTCCCTGGATCTTGGAATGGCACACACATGTGCAATTCCTTAAAGGTTCCTTGCCTCTGGGAGGAAAAGAACCTGTGGTGCTGACTGATGTGGCGTCAGTTGCATCTCTATAGAGGTCGCAGCAGAGGGCGGACTAATGGAATGGGCTATTTCGTGTGATGCATGTGTTGCCTTTGATATATACAATACGTAGTGTTCCTAGTACTTGCCTCGTGTACTTGGCAAGCCCCGGACTACAGCCTCTAAGAACTCCCTGCCGAACTCCTAACCCCCTCAGACAAGTATACAAGAAGTTGTGAGAGCAGTACAAACGAAAGCGGGAAAAAAGGGAAAAGGAGCTGAAACAGCGACGAACCACGGATTATTAGTGGGGATATCAGCACCACACGTGCGACAATGACAACTATACATCTATGCAAGCAAACGTCGGATCTTCACGATTACTCTTCACCGAGCTCCTCTTCCTCCGCGATCAGCTTTTCAACTTCCAGAGCGGCCATGCAACCGCTCCCCGCGCTTGTGATGGCTTGCCGGTACCGCTTGTCTTGGACGTCACCAGCAGCGAACACACCTCTTACGGACGTCTGAGTTGTTCCCGGAACGGTAATGATATATCCATCTACGTCTGTCTGCAGTTGATCGCGGACGAGTGCCGTCGCTGGTTCATGGCCTGCAACGGGTCAGATGAGCACTGCACAAAGGTTCGGCAGGCGTACCAATGGCATAGAATAACCCGTTGACAGAAAGGTCCGACTCCTGCCCCGTGAGAGTATTCTTGATGCGTAGGTTATTCAAGAGGTCACCATCTCCCTGGCACTCGACTGCAACGGTGTTCCACAGGACCGTCTTTGGCCATATCAGCACCCGCGGGAAGAAACGTTGGCCCTGCTGATACGCACTATTTTGGGTTGGCTAGGAGCCTTTTAGCCATAATCTTGGAAGCACGCAGTTCTCCGCGACGGACAAGCACGTAGACACGTGAGCCATACTTCGTGAGGTCTGCGAAGACATGTGAACACGCTCAGCCGGTCCAACAATAACGCGAAGACTCACACGTCGCTTCCTCCGCCGCAGAGTCTCCGCCACCGATGACCGCCAATGGCTTGTTACGGAAAATAGGAACCGCACCGTCGCACACCGCGCACGCAGATATACCACTTTGCCAGTACGTCTGCTCGCCCTTGAGGCCGAGACGCTTTGCGCTTGCACCGGTAGCAATGATAATCGTGTCGGCAGTTTCGGGCTCCCCGTTCTCCTGGTACTCGCGCCAGTACCGAAATGGTCGGCGAGAGAGGTCGATCTTTGACACCGTCTCGGTAATAATTCGTGTGCCGAAACGCAGAGACTGGGCACGGAATTTGTCCATTAACTCGGGACCGAGCACCCCACTGGGGAACCCAGGGAAGTTTTCGACATCCGTCGTCGTCGTCAGTTGACCACCCGCAGCGAAGCCATTTGCCATAAATCCTTCAAACAGGACGGGGTTCAAATTCGCCCGCGCGAGGTAAATTGCTGCCGTATGACCCGCTGGCCCGGAGCCAATGATCACCTGGGGTGAATGAAGACGTCAGCGGCTGAACTGGGCGCAAAGATCATCAAGAATCAGGTTCCGCGTATCACGTCGCAGTGTGCCTACTGCCCCTTCCTCGACAGTTAGCATCCCACTCAAATGCCGTCCCGACGTCCCTGATATCCACAAGAATGTCGAGTTGACGCACTCGAGGGAGACCCGCTCGTAGAGAGAAAACGGGAAAAAAGTGACACCCACCACTTTGGAGTGCATCTTTTGACTCTGAGTACCCTTGATATTTACGCCACCAGTGCCATTGATTCCATTTGAGGTAGTAGGAGCCATATCCTTCGAGATAGTAGAAGAGCGTGAATTGAGGGCTGCCGGGACGATAAGTGAGACTGCACGCGCAGAATCTCTTAAAAGAGAATTGAGACGATTGAACAGATTCGGAACAGGAGTGATGGGAGAGAAGGAGAAGGGTAATATAACAAACGATGACTGACGGTCGGGTCGCGATTCTCAATTCAAGACTTTACGCTCATGCCGTAATCGCTTCACGTGACCACTGATCCGACGTTTCTTCTTCACTTCCTCATCCCATGCACGTGTTTCTCCTTTTGGGCCCATAAGCCGTCATTTCATTGCGTGCTGCCACGGCGCAGAGCGAATCACTGACTGGTCTGATATCAGATATCGTTAGTGTGTTATTCGTCCAGGTCATGCGACACTGTTACGTCGCGCTTTCGATGGATGTCGTGCTTCTGCTCTCAGGTATGTCCCAATTATATCCCGGCCTGTCAAGCATGCTCTGGCCAATCAGAATAGAGAATCTACCTCTCTCCCTATGGCTGCCACTGCACTGTTATTCACGGGGGAATTCGCCGCGGCTGGACCCGCGGAAACTCCACCTTCGCGCAACACGGAAATGAGATAAGTAGCTCTCATGTTCAACTAGCTACAGTACGTTGACAAGTGATGGTGCGGCATGTCAGGAACAGTTTGTGTGTGGCGTCATCATCGCCCTCGAGCGCGACGTAATAATATACTCTCGCAGTTATTGACGCGGAAACCTTCACGCTGGAGTCAACAGGTGCCTATCCGCGTCACGGTGATCCCTTCCTAAGAGTATATCTCTCATGGCATTGGGTTTAAAGCAATTCGGATAGGGGCACCTTGTGAAGCGACAGGAATTGTTAACGGTTATTCGGGGTTATTGCAAAGGTGGGAACCAAGATCAGCCGGCCATAGTAGCCCTATGTAGCATAAGGCGGCGGAAGCGACACCAAGAATCAAGATGTGAATCGGAGATTATCGTAGCCCATCCGAGTATTTCACTTTCCTAGTCTCTGTCTCTCCAATCAGACCGCCGATAACGTGGGCAGGCTTCCAGAACATATGGAACTTACCGAGAAATACGTCACTCCTTCACTAAAGATAGACAGGTCACCACTGCCTCGTAGCTGATGGGGAAAAATATACCGGCGTGTAGATCAATGGAGCTAACAACGTTTTGCAAAGGTGAGATATGCTTTTCAGAGGTCTCGTAAGTCTGAAACGAAGTGCTTCCAGCCGGCAATATCCAATCCGATTCGGTACGCTGTGTAATGTCTGCATTGTTCGGGGCGCAGGTGACATGTCGAGGGGGCGCACGCCGTGCCGTCCGCTACAGACTACTATAAACGTTATAAAGGGCGCATGGAGGAAAAGTCAATGGCCTACAAAGGTGTTTGGCGTAAACTACGACGTGGACGTGGCTAATATAGTCTCGCGGATCAATCTACCGTCACATACAGTAACGAACGTAAACGTACCTCGACGTGATCCTTGTCCCGAGGTTCCGCTACCTTAGGTAGTGCAAACGTACGAGGGAAAGCGGCGTCACAAACCTGCCTGGCCGGTTCATCCGGTCTCGGGGGCGAGGCCTAAAGGCAGAAATGTCACCCACTAATGGACACATTGACGCTCAAAGTCTGCCAGTGACAATAAGGGTATTTGCAGCTCGCGCGGCTCGAATGGGTGGAGCGCGATTGGCGTTTTGGTTTATTTCCCGAGCCTCATTGCCAATGAGCGATTTTGTCGGCGCAGAAGCCAAGCCAAACCGGCGGACTTCGTAAAGGGGAACACGAGGAACACGTCTCATGGAAACCCGTGATCAATACGTGATCGATAAGACCTAACCCGGCCAATGCCGTGGCGATTTCAATGCAATGCACGACGCAGCTCCAACTTGAAATTTCACCCAAATTTCCCGCTACCCGGTTTCCTACCTGCGAAAAAGTTCTGGCTTTGTCGCCCTTGTCCTCTTCTGAGGATATTTGTCTCACCAACACCTCATCGCCCTGTCAAAAGGTGGAGACTGTCATGGCCATTACTGAATCTCTTGGTCACGGCTTGAAGAAGGCACTTTTTGAGTGATACGAGGAAACGGCGATCCACTAAGCACCAGCGACATATTATAACATCACCCACCACGCGACGGCGTGGACCTCGCGCACTAGTCGCAATAAAAATATGCCTAATCAAGGCAATACACCCGATATCCAAGTTAGGTACTTACAGACCTGCTATTGGCTATGTCCTCCACGCCGTATGCGAACGCTGTTCACAGGGTTTGCTATACTCGATCTAGCGGCCTAGACGTCTATCTTACATGGGTCGAGACTTGCGCACCCTATTGCCGACCGGTTCCGGTTGACTTGGGGATTATCTCGACCATCCTGGGGCCTCCATTTGCCCGGTGACTGGTGACTGGGCTGTTTCTCTTCGCGCCGTGGTCTAGATTGCCTGTTTTCGGTTTCTGACACTACCCGTTTGGTGTCATTGGATGGCGATGTGGTTTAAGTTTTAACTATCTTTGGTCTGTAGCTCATTCCCAACGGGGTCGTCGCCGCGTACACTGCCCGTCGGGTCGAGGCTAGAAGGCTCATTGTACTTGATCTCCCAAGCTATTGATCAATGACCAGCGTCTCCTTGGAATATCTTGGGGGTTCGCTTCTAATAATTATCGCCCAAGCGATATACCTCTCCGGTCTCGGCCGTTCGTGTTATTCTCACTACACGCATATATATCCGCATATAGGTGTCCCGATTGTCCAAAGTGCGTCATCTCGTGGCCGTCGTTCGCGATGAATGGAATTCTGAGGCCTTCCTCCTGTCTTCCCCGACATGTGACCGTTTTCATCAGAAGGCGTTCAATCCAGGGACCCAATCAAGCACCAGTCCTCCGTGATGGTCCCGGCTCTAACCCTGAGCTGTTTCTTCTGCATGTACCTCCTCTCCTGTTCAAAATCAAATTAGTCAATTGACCAATGGTTACTTATTTGGCCCCGAAGTGTTGTCACAATCGCTCCGATCCCACAATAGTCTCAGGAAAAGTCTCGTTTGGGGATTCGCGCAGGATGCGGTTCCCTTGCTCTCACACGCGCGAGAAACGTATGGCAGAAGAGGTCCGTAATCGCTAGGATTGACTCTTCCCCGTTTCGTTCGCGCCCTTGCTGACGACCTTTTTCTACTATTATATCCCCGGAGCAAGTAACTAACGGTCGGCCGAAGCCATTTAGGGGATAAATCCGTTACGGCGCTGAGGACTTTTCTCACGGCAATTTCTTTCTCACCTCTCAGAATATCTGACAGCTTGCTGAACAGCGCGTCAAGATGTCAGCGATCGTCGATATGATATCGAGTGCTGAATGGTCGTGTTCTGGGTCTGCTCGGATTTAATACTTTGAGCCGAGACTGCCCCATCCACCTCGGGGGCGCGTTGTTGGCCTCATTGATTCCGCCTTGCGCTGCTCTAGACCTAACGTTATGCCTTGACTTCTTCGGCGCGACAAATTGTCTACGTAGTGTCGTGATTGGGCATTTACTGCGCGGCGACTTCCGGGACCATGAGGATTTGTGCTCGCATAACTGTATTTTACCACATGTACACGGCATCCGGCGCTGCCAGTGAACATCTGGTCTAGGCCTCGCCCAGGCGCAGACGGAATGATCGCCTGTACAGGGCTATTGGGGCGTCCTTGTGTGAAGTGACCTCTGAAAAACCCAAAGGCGCTCCTCGAATCTCGATCCGGCGGGTTTGTTTCTGGGAAGACGTACGCTGGGGACGGATTTACCGCCGGCGTTTTCAACTACAGTCCATGATGAACCATATGTGGGTAGAGTCGCTTTAGAACTCCTCGTATTGTTTATTTTTACATCCAGAATCGTCGTATCCGTCACCGTTACGGAGGTGAGGTTTGTTGGCATCCCCATCTGGCAGTTGAACGTTAGCTGTCATGACCTCGATGTTCTAGAACACAATCTCGAGAAAGCCAACGACCAAACCAGACCGTGCGGGGATGTCAAGCGCTCCTGCCGCCGGCTATGCGAACATCATGCTGCGCAAGCTAATATATTTCCAAAATTTGGAAACAAAACCTTTCGCAGTCTTACCGTCATCATGCGAACGCTAGTGTTTCAGTTGTTGGCGGGGCAACGCTTTTTGCGACGCTAGGGGACCGCCGTTCGCGCGCGACAGCTACGTTCTCCGACACGCTGTGCGTCTCGTCGGTGCGGGAATTGCCCTCCGACAGCGCACTGCCCAGAGCCGCAGGCCGATGTCGACACTTCGAACAGCAAACAAACAATTGTCGCTATCGTTACGGGCCTGAGGGTTCGGCAAGCGCCTGATTGTGTGTATCGGTTCTAGCCCTCGATCTATACAGTGTATTGCTGTATACTGCTGCTGCGCATAAGCAAAAAAGACGCTTACAAGGTAAGTTAGTGTTCTTTTTCACTTCGATCGATTGCACTTTGACTGACAGGTCGAATTCAATTGACCACGTGTCTGTCCCATGGTACAGTACGGCACTATTTATCCGGGCCTAGACTCAACGACTGACCCTGGCAGACAACCCGGGGTCTGAACCCCTGGGCAGTTCCCCGCCGAATACTCGCCCGTTCAAGTGGTGTGCGCCCGGAAATTACCATTCGTCCTACCTAGCCTCATCGTGTAATCATGGCGCTTAATAGCACACGCTCGTTAGCCTATTGTGTCTGGTGATCCCATGATCCGCGCATGCGAAGCTGATCATGATGGACGCAGGGCTGGCGGTAAGATGTGCGGGGCAACCCGAATTGTAACTTTCTCCCACTGCTTTGACGAATTAGGTCGCCGGAGGCAAACCCTGCCGAAAACCTGATTTGATAAATGGAGTCTTGCTTCTGGGAACTGCCAAGATGACAATGAAGCGCTATGGCTCTGGGGGCCTAACTGTCTCTGGAGGGTGAGTACGTACGCCCTATGCCGAGTCTGGGCATCTATCTGGGTCTGGACTGTCCATATTGCTCCCGAGTCGTCCTGGTCAACGGGGGAGGTGATTGGCTTGATACTGTATTGGATCTAATAAACTACGGGCTGACCGAGACCGTTTCCCATAAAGGTAAGTAATCTCCACTTTTTCCCCATATTACTGCGAGAAAACCTGTGTTGTAGATCTAGGGTTAGGGTTGCGTTCGTGTGCGGGGCCGCGCCTCCTCATCAGTAGGCTGTAATAGGCCAGACGGTCTCCAAATGCGAAGAGTAGACCAAAAATGGTCAGCACATCAGATAAGGGACTGCACTCCTGGAGTCGAACGGTGCTTCTTGACCTCCGTCATCTTGTCCGTCGGCCTCTTCTCTCCGCTCGGGTTGTGTACTGTTCGCCGGGGCTACGCCAAGGCGGGGCAGCCAATCGAAGAATGAGTCCTTGGATCCCTAGATGGTATTCCGCGGGATAATTGTATGACTGTGGTCTGGTTACCATCGTCATCGGGCTATTTTACCCTTCTGAAAGCTGGTGTTTCCATCTGGGGCATACAGCTGCGTACGGTCCGCCGGGCGGCGGCTTGCTGATCGATTTTCTCTGGTAGTTATTTGCCACTACTACGTACTCTTGGGCTGGGGGCGGTTGCGCCGATCGTGATACTTTTACGACCTTACTCTTCGCAGCAAGGAGATGGCCTCGGTCATTCCCTCACGCCGTCGGGTAGCTCGGATCGAGGAGTACTGGAGTGGTTCTCACGGAAGCAATTTTTCCTTTTCCTAACCAGGTGTACTACTAAGCACTCAGTAGTTGGTCGCGGTCCAGGCCTCCCTCACTAGTGCGGCTCTACCGGCTCAGGCTTCCGTGCTATAGTAGGTTGTGTTATTGGACTTTTTTTTTTTTTCCAAGTGAGGCTGTTCCTCTTACACCGCCCCGGGTCGCCGTCCACCTGGTTCCTTCTACGTGTTGTGGGGAACACAAAATTACACCCAGATCGCCTATAAGGCTCACGACACAACATCATCTGAAGGGCCCACCTCTCACCCCATCTCTCGTTCTCTCCCCAGTTCTTCCCTCACATGAGTGCCCCAACTAGCACCACCAACAACGGTACCACCAACTCTCCGTCTACCATTAAATGGATAGTAGCGGGTTTTGGAGGTATATTCTTTGTTTAGAGAAGCATGGACAAGGCTGACTCGATGCAGTGCTCTTCCTGTTCGCCCTCGGCACTTTCTTATATCTCGCTTGCCAGCGCCGCGCCCAGAGAATACCATCGGTTGAAGAGAACAATACCCGTCTGTCGCATCCTCGCCCGCACCTTGCGACGAAGATCGCGTTTCCAGTTTCCGGCGTCGCCAGAGGCCATCTTTATGGAGGGGTCCCTTCGCCCAGCACTTCCGCGGCGTCATCAATGCCGCCCGTCAGAATGGACAAGGTGCCGGGGGGTTCTGTACTACCTCCTGGTTCACGACTCGCGCTCGTTTGAAGGAGAAATTGATCTGAGATATTAAGAAGATCTGAGTAAGGTCCTCCATGAGATTGGCGTCAAGGCGGTGTTTCGTCACATGATTTCGACTATTCTTTTTGTACTTTTTCCAACACATTTCCAATCTTTTATCTTTGTTTGAAACGGTTTATCTCTCCCTCTTCTTAGTGATATATTTGTGCCGAAGGTGAAGAGGTCGGTAGTTTACTAGTTAACGCCTCACGTTGAATGCATTATCGGACGTTGTAGAAATTGGTAAATTTGAAAAATGCAGTTCGTGGGGCAGCTCTGGGGTTAGGGTCAAAACCGAGGTCGCTTGCGTTCGGCGACCGCGCCACTGACTCACAGCAGCCATTCAACCCAGCGCCAGCGCGCAACTCCACCTCTTTCTCAACAGAGAAGTGCTCTGTCCTTATCAGCTGCCCCTCGTGCAGCTACATCATTTAAACCATCTATCGTGTGGGAATGGCCATCTCCACTACCACAAGGAAGGCCATCTTTGACGGTGAGTTGAGCCCGAGTCCGAGTCACTGTAGACCGTTGACGCCCTTTCCGCTTGCTATTAGTGGCAATATTCATAGCTTCTCAGGTGCGTCTCTACCCACGCGGATGAAGCATTTACTCACAGCCCCACAGGCAGCGGCATGGTACACAGTCCAGGTCGGTGTCGCCCTCTCATTCGTCGCTACTTTCGATTTCGAAGGAATTTACAGTGGATAATCAACTCGTATGGAACTGAAGGATCGAAGGGGATTGAGGCAAAGCCGATGGAAGCATTGAAGAAACTTGGACACGAAAAGCTGAAATTGAATGAACACGAAAGTGAGTTTTCATTATCTCGGGCCGGCCTGCAAGTTTTACATATCTCTATAGAACGAATCGCATCCGAGGTAATCCACCCGGATGATATCGAGGTTCGATTCACAGGTATGCTCTGTGCGAATACTCATTCTTGCTCTAATCCCGTACGATAGATGTTGGCGGTCTGGAAGACATCATATCATCGTTACAAGAATCCGTCATCATTCCCCTCCTGTATCCCGGCCTCTTTCGTTCATCATCCGCTCTCTTGGCGGCACCCAAGGGCGTCCTACTTTATGGGCCTCCAGGTTGTGGTAAAACGATGCTCGCGAAAGCCCTCGCAAAGGAGTCTGGCGCGACGTTCATTAACATCGCACCGTCGGTGTTAACGAACAAATGGTTCGGGGAGTCGAGCAAATTAGTGGCCGGACTGTTCAGCCTAGCCCGGAAGACGCAGCCGAGTATCATCTTCATAGATGAGATCGATTCGTTTCTCCGCGAGCGGAGCAAGGGTGACCACGAGGTCACTGCAATGATGAAAGCGGAGTTCATGAGGTGCATTTTCTTCTTTTATGCTGTGACGCGGGTATCTGATGTCTCTGCAGCTTATGGGACGGTCTCCTCTCGGGTTCAGATAGGATATTAATCCTGGGCGCGACGAATAGAACTCGGGACATTGACCCGGCTTTCCTTAGACGAATGCCGAAACAATTCCCCCTTTCCTTACCTGACGCTGCGCAGCGGGAGAAGATCCTGACGTTGGTAAGTTAATGTCAACGCTTGTCCTTGATGAACTAATACTCTTCTCAGATGCTCAAGGACGTGCAGCTTTCCCCAAATTTTCCTATCCGGGCCCTTGCAGAGTATTCGAGGGGAAAGTCGGGCTCGGACTTGAAGGAGTTGTGTCGAAATGCTGCCATGTTGCCCGTCCGCGAACTGGTGCGCCAGGCTAAAGGTGACGTCGCCCTTCTTGCTCGCAGCCAAGACGAGGTGCGTACGCGTCTCCCTTTCAGTTGATCTATTTGGCAACATATTATTCGCAGGGCCTTGATCTTCGTCCCCTTACGATCGAAGACTTTGTTGGTTCAGATGGCACTTCGATAGTCGTGCACGCCCAGTTGGATGCTTTCGATCCTGTAGAACCACTGGATTGAACCCCTCACCCAATTTAGATTGGACTCTATCGTACCCCCACTCAAATAATTAGTATGTACTAGTCGCAGTGCGGAGCCTACGCTTTCCCTGCACCTATCATATCCCTTCACCTACCATCACCGCTCGACTGCAGGTTGGTGCAAACAAAGATCTTCGCAAAACTAGTATTCTGTTCTGCGGCTCTGACTGCCTTTTGGCGTGGTCCGAAACACCGTCATATCAGTATATCTCATCGCCCTTCCATACGGTCGATGCATGTCTGGGCAATGCACAACGGACAATATGACATGTCAAAACAAAAGACGATAAGCGCCGTGCATGTGAATGGTGAGGGTCTTCAAGAGTGTATTTGTTCATACTCAAGAACCTAACTGCCGAGCCCCCATAGCTGCCTTACAAGTAAACTCTTCAGTGCCAGCACGGGCCATATCCTGTACTCGTAATTTTGGCGCAGCGGCGTCGTGAGATGTACAAGCAGGGGTTCTCAGCACCACCTGCGACGAAAGAAGGAATCCTGCGGTGATTGGTTCATCTGTAAAATTGGAGCCTGTCAAAGCCTTGGTCAAAGCGGTCCAGCCACCAACGACTATTGTACTGGACGACATCTAGGCACCAAAACGTGAAGGTGCGCAGAGAAGGCGGGATCTGTCTGAGGCTGCACTTACCACATTCGTTGTGTTTTTCTTATGCGTGTTACTGGGGTGGAGATTGGATTGGAAAGTCCCGGCGTCAGTCAGATCAGCAATTGAAGATGTCACAATAATACCCCAAAAAGGAAGGCTTGACAACATCAGCCTGTATCTAGTTTGTCGCCGGAGGCCGAGTCCTTTGTGACATGTGACCCAAGATAAAAGATGTACCTACCGTTTTTGGACGATAGGCTCGTGACCAGCCTGTATATGAGAATCGATATACAGGCTGGTAAAACTGAGTTTGAATTCCTATAGCGTTGGTTTCCCACAGTTTCGGGGGCGATTCTGACCTGCCCTAAAGTAAGTTTGTCACGTTACTGTAGTACTGTAGTTACCGCAGTAGATTCGTTTGATTCGTTTGCGTCGCCCTTACTGTAAGCGTGTCGTTCTGTGGGCACATAACAAATATGTCCCTTCTCACTGTGGATGGACCGGACGAAGCTACTAAGTAATGTTTATTGGGGTCCGGGCTGAGTACTGAGTACAGAACAAGCCAACATAGTACTCGTGCCTAGATGACCTCTCGACTGACTCGTCCCACCTCCCGTGGCCCCTTCTCGTGTTCAATCCCGATCGTGCAGTATTCACCCGCTCGTGATAGCGAAGAATATCCCTACGTGCGGGTCCCATCCAAATGTGCGGTCCGTTGCGAGTGCTGGGATATGGCAGTGCGCGACTAGCGGAGAGATCAGTAACGCACGGACGAGCGACACCACGCACGATTGCCTACACACACCGAGCTCTCCACATCAGCGTACATACAGCAGGCCACAAACAACACACCACCCGAGGCATTGGGGACATAACGAGTGTGTATGGTCTGAACGATCTGAACGACCGAACGTGACTCTGGATCCAGGTGAGAATTGTTTGCGCGTGTTCAATAGCTTATCTTTCAACTTTGTTGCGCAGTCGTAGAAATTATCGGCAGTGGGGATGAGAGATAGTAGTGATGAGTCGTGGGGCAGTACAAGGATATCGCAACGCCATCTAGAATTGTTGATGATAATCACGGCTCCCCATGAAGCGGCGTCGCGGACAATGTCGAATTACAGTACTTTAGGGCAGGTCAGAATCGTGGGAAAACCAACGCTATAGGAATTAAAACTCAGATCTCCCGGTCTGGATATCGCAGGTTTACCTTCATATACAGACGGTCACCGGTCTATTTGGACGACAGATGTGACTTACCGTACCGGTCCGTACGGGTCAAAATCGGAAACACCTGCTATATAGAGTATTTCGAACCCAGCTGTATATCGCAGCTTCACATACAGACGGTCACCGGTATAATACTCGAATGTGCCATACGGCGATGCTCCGGCCGTCTTTGCGCATGCGTCGTATTTTAAAGAGTTTGCCGCTCTGGGCTTAGGGTTATCATTGACCATCACCCGGCTGCTCAATCCAGCGTGAAACTTCAGCTCATTCTCAACAGAGTCAATCTTTGGCAGCTACTCTTCGTGCAGCTACATCATTCAGACTGTCGTACAAGGATGCCCACCCCCCTTTTCGCCATTAACGGTGAGTTGACCCCGAGTCCGAGTCATTGTGGGTTGTTGACCTTTCTGCTTGCTATGTAGCAGCAGCGGTACTAGTCCTAGCTCAGGTGAGTCCTCGACAACGCAAATGAAGTGGACTGGGAGACCTACCACTACACACAGGTTGTGGTATTACCAATAATAGTCGGTTTTGCTCCCCCATTCCTCATTATTTTCGAGCTCAATGCGCGCTCTAGCTGCGATCCATGTTGGGTGGGCCAAAGGAGTCCGGGAAGGCAACGACGGAAACATTGAAGAGGCTTGGACACGACAAGCTGAAATTGAATAGATATGAACGTGAGTTCACGTTATCCCGGCCCAGTTTGCGAGATTTACAGATCTTTATAGAGCGAATTGCATCCGGGGTCATTCACCCTGATGACATCGATGTTCGGCTCACAGGTATGCTTCGTGCGAATGTTCCTTGCTTCTTGGCTTTGAGCCCATACGACAGATATTGGCGGCCTGGAAGAAATCATATCTTGGTTACGACAATCCGTCATCATCCCCTTTCTGCGTCCCCGTCTCTATCGTTCATCCTCTGCTCTCGTTACGGCACCCAAGGGCCTCCTACTTCATGGGCCACCAGGTTGTGGTAAAACGATGCTTGCAAAAGCCCTCGCAAAGGAGTCCGGCGCGACGTTCATTAACATTACACCATCGATGTTATTGGATAAGTCGATCGGCGAATCGAACAAATTAGTTGCTGGGTTATTCAGCCTAGCACGGAAGATGCAGCCGAGTATTATCTTCATAGACGAAATCGATTCGATTCTCCGTAAGCGGAGCGAGGACGACCACGAGGTGACTGCAATGATGAAAGCAGAATTGATGACGTGCGTCGGTTCGTTCTTTTGTGCGGCGACGCGGGTATGTGATGTCTTTGCAGCTTATGGGACGGTCTCCTCTCAGGCTCCGATGGGATATTAATCTTAGGGACGACGAACAGAATTCAGGACATTGACCCGGCTTTCCTTAGGCGAATGCCGGACAAATTTCCCATTCCCTTACCTGGCGCTGCGCAGCGAGAGAGGATCCTGGCGTTGGTAAGTTGGCCCGTTAATATCAAGCTCGATTCCATGTCATCCCCTGGCTGGCTTGTCTGTCCTCGATGAACCAACACCCTTTTCAGCTGCTCAGGGATGTGCCACGTGCCCCAAATTTTCCTATCCGAGTCCTAGCCGAGTGTTTGAAGGGAAAGTCGGGCTCGGACTTGAAAGACTTGTGTCGAAGTGCTGCGATGTTGCCCGTCCACGAATTTGTGCGCCAGGTTTACGGTGGCCCTACCCTTCTCGCTCGCAAAGGCGAGGTACGTATGCGTTTCCTTTCAGTTGATCTACTCAGCAACATGTTCTGCAGGGCCTTGAGCTTCGTCCCCTTACGATCGAAGACTTTGTTAATCCAGATGGTACTTTGATAGCCGCGCACGCCCACTTGGATGCTTTCGACACTGTAGAACCATCGGATTGACAATGCACAATGGATACGTTTTTTTGAGTTCCATTTCCGTGCACAGAACCCTACTATGTATTACTGATTTGTGTCCTTCAATTGCTCGTCCGTGAACATAGTGAATCTTTTTACTCAAGGGTGTATCTGTTCATACTCGATTCCTTCGAGAACCTAGCTTCCGGGCCCCCCGAGCCACCTTACAAGCGAACACCTCCCGTGCTCGTAATTTCGGCGCGGCGACGTCGTGAGATGTACAAGCAGGGGTTCTCAGCACCACCCGCGACGAAAGAAAGAATCCTGCGGTGATTGGTTCATCTGTAAAATTGGAGCCTGTCAAAGCGGTGCAGATCGGTCCCTGACAGTCTCAGATGCCTGGTGTGGCTCTGCGTAAAATGGCGCGTATCCCCTGCGATACCATGCAGACACCAACGACTATTGTACTGGTAGGACCAAATATAAGCACCAGAACGCGAAGGTGCGCAGAGAAGGCGGGATCTGTCTGAGGCTCACCACATTCATTGTGTTTTTCTTATGCGTGCTACTGGGATGGAGATTGAATTAGAAAGTCCCGGCGTCAGTCAGATCGGCAAGATGTCACAATAATACCCCAAAAAGGAAGGCTTGACGATTTTTTATATTCTGCGTAAAGACACTGCGTTATCGAGGCACTGACCGTAAACTAGCTACAGCTGAGTGCATCTGAGTCGGCCATTTGCGTGGGGAGCCTGCAGGACAACTTACATGGAAATAAGACCAAGCTCAGGCCCCTGCTCTGAAATAGGGCATGACGTTAGACAGTACCGCCACTTGAGGCTGTTCTGACCGACCGGTGCGTTGACTCGAGTCAGCGCCTTTCAGTGAGCGAGTCACTAGTCACGAGTCATCCGGGTCTCGTTCTCTCCGGTCCCTCATGGCATCGTGGCTTGCGGGTATAAAATGTGTGCTTGAGAATCCCATTTCTTTCATCCAGACCCGTTGGCGTTGGCCATTGTAGCCATGTCCTCACTTGTTCAGCTCACAAATATCGTTCAACCTCTTCTTACGCTACTAAACAACAGCGTCGAGACCACGCAGGAGAGCACATTCACAAACGCAACGCAAAATGCAACGGCGTCGGACGCACCTTTGCGTATGCCGACCGATTTCTCGTCGCTGATGGCGTTCATATACTCCTTTTCCGCCCTTCGCGACTACTTGAAGCTCATTGTCCTCGGTGGTGCTTTGGAGACCCTTCGTCGTCTCTATTCGGCTTCTTACTCGAATTTCGTGGACCGGCTCTTCATCACGGCAACCTTCGAAAGTGAAGACGTGGCATTCAGTAAGCAGCCTCTCCCTCACGGCTTATCTATCCGACTGATTGGGGGTTCAGGCTGGATGATGTTCTGGCTTTCTTCTCTTCCTCAGTGGCGTCAATTCCGAGATTTCTCGGTCAGCACCGGGGACTTTTCTCTGGGCGGAGATGCCCTGACGCTCTACGAGGACGAGGACGAACACTTGCAACAACGGAGAAAACGATCTGTCCGATATCTGCCCTCTTATAACGCAAGTTATCGGATGTGGTATAAGGGTAGATATGTCACGGTCTCTCGGGTCAAGGAAGAAAGTCGTTGGTACTCGGACAAGTCGACCCTGACCATCACGTCCGTATCTCTGGCTTTTATCCAGCAGCCTCTTCTCTGAAACTACTCTCACAGCATCTTCTCTCGTGACCGCTCTGTCCTTGACGCCATGATCCTTGAAGCGAGGGAGAAATGGATGTCCGCAAGAAGCGACAAGATCGATATTTACGCCAGTGAAAAGTTAGTTCGGTAATCCCCAAAAAGAATCGTCCGTTGATGTTGTTTGTACCAGGTACGGCGATGATTGGAGTCATGTCGCTTCGCGGCCCAAGCGTCCTTTGAATTCGATCGTGCTGGACGAAGGTACCAAGGAGCTGCTTCTCGACGACGCACGCGACTTCATGAAAAGCAAGAAATGGTATGCTGATCGGGGTACGTCTCTTGTCTTGTTTTCGGTTTCATGGTATCTAACTAATACATTTAGGCATTCCTTTCCGGCGTGGATACCTCTTGTATGGAGCTCCCGGATCTGGCAAGACTTCTATCATTCACAGTCTTGCTGGGGAGCTCGGCCTTGATATATACATACTTTCCCTCTCCAAAACTGGCCTTGATGATGCCAGCCTGAACTCGCTGATTTGTTCACTTCCGGAGCAATGTGTCGCGATCATGGAGGATATTGATGCGGCGTTCACGCATGGAATTACTCGTGATATATCCGGTACAGACCTCGAGGATCCCCGGATCCGCGATCCATCACGACAGGGCGACGATGATAACCCTGAGGATTCCCCCAATGACAAACGGGATGGGGCACGAACTAGCGGCGTCGATTCTGCCAGTGGATGCAAGATCACCCTCTCGGGACTACTCAATGCGCTTGACGGCATCTCAGCGCAGGAAGGCCGCATACTGTTTGCAACCACCAACCGATACCACACACTCGATCCCGCACTCACGCGTCCGGGCCGCATGGACCTCCACGTCGAGTTCCGTCTTGCTAGCCGTTACCAAGCCCGTGAGTTGTACAAGCGCTTCTACCTCCCGGGCACCTCCGAGGTCGAAGGCGCCTCGACGGACGAGGACGAAGGTGATGCGGTGCCTACTAGCGACTCCGGGTATGTCACGCCAACAAAGGAGGGTCCCAGTCCCACACCAACCGCGCCGAAGAGTATTGTACAAGACGCGCCGCCCAGCTACAGCGGTGCCACTCACTCGACGAGCGCGCCAAAATTGTCGAGGAAGCGGGTCGAGCACCTCGCGGCACGATTCGCGTCGCAGATACCCGAGCGCGAATTCTCGATGGCCAGTCTGCAAGGTTACTTGATGTCGTATAAAGTACGCCCCTTCCAGGCAGTGGACGGTGTTGATCAGTGGATCAAGGATACCCGAGAAGCACGAGACCGTAGAGCCGACGCAAGGGCTGGGCGTGCCCAGGCGTGAGAGTGGAGAAAGTAATGGATGGCGCGTCACGGTATAACAGATACTCTTGTTTTACAACACTTCAGCATAAATAAATTGCCCCTCATGGGATACTGTACAGGATTCACACTTCTGGGTGATATACCTGCTGAATTGTGCTGTGAGCCCGACTTGCGGGGGAGCCACCAGCACCGGGATCCTGGCAGGACCGGATTGGGCCGGTGGCCCAGAGGATTCGTCACGGGCGTCTCTTCGCCCAAATTTTTGAAGTACCTCGACTCCCAGTTTCTTCACTGTTCGATAACCATGGTCTCCAGGATACTTTCTCGGGTCAAGCGCGAGCACGCCAAGCTCGACGTCACAAAGGCGACACTTTACACCGCCCCTCACATCGCCACCTCGATCGCCTCATATCGACTTCTACTTTAGCCTCAGTTCCCTTTCTACCACTCCCATGTCATGTTAACCATCATCGTAAATGTCGGTGAGGCGGGAAATTGAAGCCGACGCAGTTGGGAAGGCATGTCAGGATCCAAAAAAAAAATTTAATCCTTGGAAAAAAGTCTTTCGTCCTAAAGAATCGTAGATGTAAAGCTGGCTGTAAAAAGGAGCGGGCGAGTCGACCGATAAAAGGGTCCGATCTGATGAAAAATGACCCCTTGGAATTTTGTATGTCGGGGGTCCTCGGTCATCAAAGTCGAGATGCCCGGATTTTCCATAATAGTAAGAACCATTTAAAACAGGAGATCTTACGCGTCTTTCGGTGAGCCAGTGCAGAGTGTGGCAATATTTACATGTAGAGCCCGATCTCTCCAAGCGACGTGCGTCGACGTGATTTTCAGGAAAAGGCTTAAAAAGCATGAGAGGGGAGGAACGCAAGAATATCTCAGATTGAGCATCGTCGACGTTAGAGAGTGAGGGCCGCAAGAGTGAGGAAAAGGGACCTGAGGAAGAGCCAAGAACGACGTTAAGACAGAGAAAGAAAGCACACTCTGCGCGCTCTTCTGTAAACTGTAACCGGGGGGTAAACATCGAGGGAGCAATCAAGGATGAACACAAGGGGGCGTATTCTTGTTCGGCCCCGTTACGGAAATAAGGCTTATTGGGGGTGTCTTGGGATGACTCAAGCTGCAGAATTGAGGGCGAATCCCCAATTTCGTCATCATGTAAAAGTGAGCGACAGCGATGCAGGCAAGGGATGCAGGGCTGTGAGGAAAAGTGTATGATCGGCATTATGTGTTCAGACAGACAGCGGACTTTCATGTTGGCACCGCCATCGTTAACCGATTGTTCTGGCACTTGGAATAAATCACTGGAAGCCTTCACAGCTTCACATGCTTCACAGCTCAAAGAAAAGGGGTGGGGAGACGCACTGGCACTTCGCTAGGCTCGTCGTAGCCGCGGACAGAACAGCTCACATGAGTGCTGTAAGAAGCGCTTATAATAAGCTTGAACTCGAAGCCCAAACTCAGTTATAACTCAGCTATGGCAAAATTCATTACCGCAAGGGGGTGTAGTTGCACAACAGTTGACCGGTACGTTGACCTCGCACCGTTGAGAAAAAGGGTGACGATGCAAATACACACAGTCGTTTGGGGAAGAGAAGGGGGTCCGGTGTGCAAAAACAATGCTGCAACCAAGTTGCAAACAGCGTTCAAACTTCAAAGCTTCAAAGCCCGCTTCTTGCGGGACCACTCCGAGACACCGACCCGTATTATAGAACTGTATTCACTGGCAGTAGGAGGTTATAGATATGTAGTACGGCGACGCTCCGGCGGCTTTGCGCAAGTAGCGCGCGTGTCTTCACCAACAATTACTACACTTTCGGCCACCGCGTACCGTTACACGGTTGTTCAAACCAAGGGGTTCAAACTTCATTTCAACGCACAACTCCAACTCGTTCTCAACAGAGTGGGCAGTCTTTTTCAGCTGCTGCGTCGTGCAACTACATCATCCAGATTCCAGACCGTCGTGAAAGGATGGTCGCCTCATATTACCGTTACATCATTGACGGCGAGTTGATCCAGAGTGCCGGGTCATTGTGATCGTTGATTTTCTATTCGCCATGTAGGGGTAATGGTGACGTCCATAGCGTATCAGGTGCGTCTCCGCCAATGCAAATGAATTATACGGAAATAAATCCTACTAATGAACGTCCCACAGTCAGTCACGGTCAGTTTTGCTTTCTCATTCGTTGCTATTTTCAAGTTCAATG